>CM023452.1:148382470-148518910 GCA_013339765.2 Haemaphysalis longicornis | reverse complement strand
CGACACCAGCTTCGCTTGTCTTCCGTTTTCACAGTACTAACAGGGCTCTAACATTTTTAGCTTGAGCTACCAAACGCGGCAATTTTGGTCTGTCTGTCTGTCTGTCTGTCTGTCTGTCTGTCTGTCTGTCTGTCTGTCTGTCTGTCTGTCTGTCTGTCTGTCTGTCTGTCTGTCTGTCTTTCTAATAAATGGAAGCGTCAAGGCGTGCACTCCTGTCCCGTTTTAGGCACTACAGTCGCTCGCGTAAACGCGTATCGCCCAGGAAACGAAGAAGGGCTTTTGTCGCCATCTGCGAAGTCCATGATAGAGACCGATGACCTAAGATAGCCTCTACTGTACATGGTAGATTGTCCAATCGGCTCGTCCAGGCACCACAACGGGGAGCACGCGGTTCCCTGTTGTGCCAGATGGTAAGATGGAAGCGCCGTGAGAATTCTGGTGAACAGGCTTATAGTGGCCCTGTAACCACGTAAGTTTCTATCGGGTGGTCTTGAGCAATGCAAATGGTTCCCCGAATGTTGTGCAATGCGGAAAACCAAGACACGTGCGCAGAGACTGTGCTTGGACGCTCTGTTACCCAAAGGTTAGTGGATCAAGTATTGGAAATCACTGGCTGGCGGTATAGCAAGACTCTTACTGATTATTCCCTAGCAAAAAATCTGAATAAATGGACAATGGTGGTGTGTTTTCTTCTTCAGGACACACACATGTGCGCTCCATGAAATGCCCCTGTCGATAATGACGCCAAGGAATTTGTGATGCCTGGAGTAGGGAACCAACCTCCCATAAAGAGTTACGGTTCCGGCTAGTTGCTAATCCATACCGCTACACAGCGATACAAAAAAGAGACACACACACGCAAGTGTTTGTGTGTGTGTGTCTGTTGTCGGTTTGTGCGCTGAGCAGAACCAACGTTCCGTTGATCTTGATCCAATATCGGGACGTGGGCCTACGGGTAAATGCACCCCACCCACGTGTCACGCGAGATGCTCAGACCTTGCCTTTGTAGGTAAGATTCCGGGACACTGCAGCCGCCTTTTGAAATCGTGCCCGTAGCTGTGGTCGGTTGACACCTGAAGCCCAGAGGCAAATGTCTTCGGCATAAATGGAGACGCACACATTGTTGATAAGAGCTTGCACAAGTCCGGTGATCGCTAGATTGGAAAGCGTTGAACTGAGCACCCACCTTGAGGAACACCACGTTGAATTAAGTGCTGTGATGTTGGGCCGTCCTCTGTCATGACCAAAAAAGATCATTCCGACAAGGAGCTTCTTACCCTTCGGTAAACTCGCCCACCAAGTCCGAAGTGCTCCAGGGCGTCTAGAATAGCCTCATGAACGACATTGTCATAGGCGCACTTAAATAGCTCAATTGAAGGAGGAAGGGCTGCAGAAAGGGGTTGCAGTTTTTTAGTGCAGAGCACTTTATGGGCTCTCCTTGTCATCGCAGCTCGCTAACGGTCGATGCGACTGCCGGAATCAGGTGGCGCAGCGAGGTAACGGACCCAGGTAGATGAAAAGAGAATCGATTATAACCCACATATCAGAGCGCAGCGGCTAGTGGTAAGAGCGCTGCCCTACAAACAGAATTATCCAGTCAGTTTTCATGCAACATCGTCATACTACACACTGCACAACAATTGTATGGGATGGGCAACAAGCTACTAGAAAATCAGTTCACCGAGAGTTCACCAGCGTAGCAGAAAGAGTTCGTAAACTATACTGACCTCAATACGGCACAAGAGAAACGCCCAGGATGTTGCTCCTGACCACCATAAAGCGCACCGCTGTGCGGGCACCATGCGGAACGCACAACGCCGAATCTCGCCAGACGGTACACGTCGGGAGAACTTCCCAGCCACGTAACCATCCGAAATCCCGAACATGAGCCGGAAGTGCCGCCGAAGTCAGCTGATGCCAACGGACACCGCGTGATCTTCCTATCTGTTGGTTGTCTAATTAGGTTATTGCCAACTTTTCGCACACTTCGCTTGCCGCACTTTGCCTGAAACTCAGGCTTGGTATAGACTGGAGATTTTGCGATGTTTCTATAACACACACATAAAATGTCGGCGGCTTCTCAGCAGAAGGACCGGCGATGTGTATACGTTATAAAATAACGACGGGGAAGTTCCCAGAAAGTATTGTAGCAGCGCCTTCCCTACTCGTCCGAGTCTACAAGGTCGATCACTACGGGCACCGCCTACACCTACACATGGTTTTGCAAGCAGGCAGACTAGAACCACCCGTTGACGCGGGCAGACTCAGCAGCGCTCGCGACACTGTTTCTGTCTTGCCCGCCCAAAAGAACGATCCAAACTTCGTGGCGAGCTGTCGGGTGAAATGTCGCGGCTATTTTGCTACGCGTACTACATAAAAAAGCGCCGACGGACGACTTAATTATGTGTAGCTTCGCTCAGCCTGATGTACCGTCGTCAGGGGGTCACGCTGAGGCTTCGAAAACCACGCGGTTTAAATAGTCACAACCGTTCGAACCTCGTGAACCGCTGGCGCTTGTCCTACATCTCCCCGTTACTGAGCGAAAAGAAAACTGTAGGCACGTTTGAGGCAAATCTGCGTATATAACCGGCAGCCCCTGCCTTCCAATATAGTTAGGAACGCTCGTTCGGTTGGTTTTTACGGTAGTAAGCGAAAAAAGCGGCCGCGCAAGGAAAATGGCGCGTTCGAAATGACGCAGAAAAGCTCAGCGCAAGAAAAAAATTACGCGGTTCGAAAATGACTTAAAACAGCTGCTCCAGCATACGAAATCAAAGCAAGCACAAAAAGAACAGAACTCCCGCTGGCGCAGTTTCAGGCAGGGGCGCGCGAGCAAGGCGAAGGCGGGAAATTTAAGTTCATTGGGTGGCAGCAGTGAGCGGAATAACGGCGCTGCAGCCCATTATGGCGAATCACTGCTCTGCACTTCCGACAGCTTTCCCATTGGGTAGAACTGTTTACTTTTTTTCTCATTGCTGTGCAAACGTTACCACGCAGTCGATGGAAGAACGCCTGCATCGAAAAGCAGCCATGGCCCGTCCCTGTGTGGCAAAATTTGAAAGTTTTTCAACACTTTTTTTTTCGCATTTTTACGTTAAAAAATCGTCTTTCGTGGCTGGGATAAAGATGGGACAGTTACGAAAGAATGGTTCCATTAAATTGAACGCTCCTGCACCGTCGTCGTCACCGCACTGGTATCCAGCACCGCATGCTGGACGCCATTGCACACAAACAGTGATGCCTGCGAGGTTCCTGGAGGATGGAAACAGTCGCCGCACACCACTGG
This sequence comes from Haemaphysalis longicornis, assembly GCA_013339765.2. NCBI lineage: Eukaryota > Metazoa > Arthropoda > Arachnida > Ixodida > Ixodidae > Haemaphysalis > Haemaphysalis longicornis. The sequence continues at coordinate 148,515,627 of CM023452.1, read as the reverse complement.
CGAGCGCTGCGTGCTAATTACGCCTGCTGGTGGATTTTACCTTTTTTTTCGTGTCAATAAATCCATTCATTCATTGAACAAAGCGGTACGTTTCATTCATTATCCCCTTAAGAAGCAGTTGTGTTCATCATGTGAATCAATGGTCACGCCATCAAGCAGATTGAATAGGGGTGCGTGTGCGTTTTTCGATTGTCTATGAAAACACTCACCCTCTTTTATTATGCCCACGCTCTCACCAGCTCATAGGGCCGAAACGTTAACAAGGGCCGACCTTGCAGCGTATTCAGCTAACCTCCGCAGTAGGTGCACGGTCTCGGAACGGCATCCAAGTTCACCCTCGCTTTGTGTAATTGGTTCAACCGTGAACTCGGCCAACATCGAGCACACTGTTCAGGTGTGGCCACCACGCCCAACGGGCAGGTCGCCTTCCTTAAAGACGGCGTAACAAGACCCGCGGGCCGCCTAAATGGACGCAATATTACACACCGCAGAAGCGCACCGACCAGCAACAGTCATAGGCGAAAGCGACGCATAACTTTCCAGGAACGAACCCGAGCGCCATTCCGCGCACGAAGGCGTCATTGTCGTTCGAGTTGAAGGTCATCAGACGCTCCTCCAACTTCGCGTGCAGCGTCTCGATGAACGAGCCGTCCAAAGACAGCGCTTTCGACTGTTAACGGGTGTGGAAAGGGGGGCGGGAAAAAGGAAATATGTAGTGCGTTCGAAATATTTCGGAAAACAAGGGGAGGTCTGTGCACGAATTCCGCAGCGTCTAGAGAGGCGGGGGCGGTGCGGAGACACGACGAAAATCGGTCCTCGGACTCCCTGCTGCGCAGCCGGCTGTGCGGGCGTGGTCTTGCTGCTTCTCTTTATTCCTCCCAAATTCCGGGATGCTGACGAACTCTCGCCGAAAAGGACGCCGGCGGCGAAGTGTCAACGGTCGCTCCTCGTTTGCGACGAGGAACAACGCACTGCGCCATCTTGGTTCGTTGCCTGCATGTCCCGGCGGACGGAGAGTTCGTCCCGACGTCGCCGGGCGTTATTATGACGGGTGGGGCTGAGCGAGATGGAATCCGGAATGGAAAGACAGTAAAGAAAGATAGAGGTGCATTCTGTCAGGAACTAGTTGAGTGAAATGACGATGGCATAGCAGGCGGGGACGTTTAAGTATGTATACATGTCAGGTGTTTACATACGGGACTAGAACCACTAACTCGATGGAGGAATAAAATTAGAAAATTCGCAGGCAAAGACTCGGCCAGGTCATCACAAGGCAGAAACGGCTGGATCAACATTGGAGTGGCCTTCGGCCTGCAGTGGAAGCAAACAGGCCGGTATAGATGATAATCATCATAATGATGACAACATACATAATCATAACATCATCATACATCACATACATACTATACATACATACATACATATGCTCATACATACATACATACATACATATAACATACAATGATAAACCCATAATACATACATCATCAGCATACATACATACATACATACATACATACATACATACATACATACATACATACATACATACTACATACATACATCACATACATACATACATACATCATACATACATACATACATACATACATAAACATACATCATACATACATACATACATACATACATACATACATACATACATAAAATAAAAGTAGGCAGTCAAGAAAGTCAAATAAACAAAAGGGTAGAATGTGGTAAGTCATTTGAAACAGATGCAGACTTTTTTGAAAGAAATAAAGAAGGAAAGAAGAAAGAAGAAAGAAGAAGTGGAGAAAAATGGCCGCCAGGTGGGATCCGAACCCGCGAACTCTACAATACGCGTCTGGTGCGATGAACACTACTCTACCGGCGGGACTGTGCTTTCCTCCACTTTCGCGGGTATTTATGTGAAGGTAATTGTGTCCTTCTCTTTTTCTGGTCTCACATAGGGCGTCTGTTTTTGTGTTCAGCTTATCTCTGCAGCGCTAGTCATAGCAACCGTGCGTGCCACGCGCGGTAGAGGAAGCTATCGCGGCAGCCGCTCATTCAGTCACTGATAATTAATTATTGATAGTACACACGTTCAAAATGTAAATAGTTGCCGTTTTAAAATCACGCTGTATCGTCGTGTGCATTGTGTCGGTGTTGTTTTGTCGCGTGCTGTCTTTACGCCGCCCCTGTCACCGACCATGGGGATGTATGTAGCGTACGAACCAGTGACGAAGTGTTGATCTTTACCATTTGCATAACCCGGGGTCACTCCAGAGCGGAAATTGAGAAACTCAGCTCGAGCTATTTGCATTGGTGAGCAAGGACTGAACGTCACATGCCCGTTATTACAACAGGAGACCACAGTGTGGACGTCTCTAATGCAGAGAAGTTGATTGATTGATTGATTGATTGATTGATTGATTGATTGATTGATTGATTGATTGATTGATTGATTTAATTGATTGATTGATTGATTGTAGGGTTTAACGCGCCGACGCAACGCAGGCGATGAGGCGCGCCGTAGTAGAGGGCTCCGAATTAATTTTGACCACCTGGGGATCTTTAACGTGCGCCGAAATCTCGAACACGCGGGCGTTTTTGCATTTCGCCTGCATCAGAAAAGCGGCCGCCGCGGCCGGGAATCGAACCCGCGGCCTTAAAGCGGAGAAGTGGTTCGTGCCGTTTGTTAGGAGCAACATTTTGACTTGTGTTTTAATGACCCCTGCCAGCCCACCACGCGGAACATTGCGGGTATCGATTTAGTTTAGGCAGTGAGTGTAGCTAAAAATGTGGTTTTATTAATCCCTCTCTCCTTTAGTGACGACCAAAGGGTTATTGTCGCTGTCATTACCACGAAACAAAACAATCTTTGGGAAATTCATTTGTTTACCTTTCTGTTAAACATGATTTGTGATGTTCCGCATGCATCCTTACCGTCCCCTTCGGCAGGTGGAACAGTGCTTCCATATTTTTTGCGTGTTCTGCTATGCGAAGCGCCATTCAAAGGGAAAGCCACTTGTATCTCGACGAAAAGCCGAACTGTAGCGGACGGAACCTCCGTGGGTGGGGAGGCCGTGTGTTCTTGCCTCACACGTATCACGAGAAGTTCAGGGTCGGGCCTTGACTGCGCGAAGTACAAGATAACGCAGAAGAGAGAAAAAAGATAGGGATTTCCGTGTCACGAAAAGTTCAAGGTCGGTCATTGAGTGCGCGAAGTACAATATGACAAAGAAGAGAGAACAAAGATATAGATTTCCCGCGACGCCTCGTCCGTCAATCGGGGCACCTCGCCGCACAACCCCTTTCCGGCGTCTTGTCGACGACGCCTTGATCTGTTGTTTGAGGTAAGTGGAAGCACGGATGTCCGCTGGCGGAAAGGTGCGAAGACCGCGTCGATGGAAGAAAAAGTGTCGTTCTCACGTAATTGCTATGGGTATGCATGGTCTCATGCGTATACGCGCACGCACTCGCGTGTGTACGCACACACGCACGTGCGAGGGTGCGTGAGTAAGCGTGCGGTGTGGCCTACAACGACGCAACCAATTTTTGACCCACCTCTGCCCTTCCCGTACATGTTGCATCTTCTATGAACGTCTTGGTTTTTTCTTTTGTGTGGGAAGTTGAACGACTGCGTGAAGTTCCCACGCCTTCTTGCTGCATCCTAAGGGATACGTCCTAACTTTACACTGAAAAGCCATAGAAAAATAAAACACAATGTGCGGTTAATCCAATAGCTGTTTCGACACCATTTTTTGCCTAATTTTCCGAAGTTATGATTACCCAGAAGATTCGTGAGAATTTCCAATGAGATAACTTTGTTCTGAAGAGAGTTACGGCTATATTATATATGACACCTTGCTATTACTTTGCATCTTCTATGAATCTATAGTTTTTTTTTGTAAGTGGAACCTTGAAGTACTGCGTGAAGTAAGCGCGTTATTGCTGCGATCCTAAGGTTCGGATACGGCCAACTTACACTGAATATTAGTCCTAGAAAAACCAAGCGTTCCTACAATGCTGTTTCGAACGTATTTTTGCTGAATTTTTCCTAGTTTGAGTTCCTCACAAATTTATAATTTATATATAATAATATATTAAATATTATATATATATATAATATATATATTATATATATAATATATATATATATATAACTGCGCTAATTTAACATCGTGTACTTAGCTTCTAACGTAATTTTTCCTTCTGAAAACCACGGCCAAAACCGGGCAAAGTCCCCCGTGTAGAAATAATCACGACATTGCAGTCTTATGGTACGTGAATGAGCACCCACAGTAGGATAAATCTGGCAGATACAAAGATAGCAAGTTTAGCAGCGAGATAATTTTGTATATATACTTCTCCCACTTCCCTAGAGTCCTCCCTCTTACCGAAATAAAACCTTTCTCTCTCTCTCTCTCTCTCTCTCTCTCTCTCTCTCTCTCTCTCTCTCTCTCTCTCTCTCTCGGACATAGCCGCACAGCCTCATGTGATTAACAGCGCTAAAGCTTATCAGTGACTAACAGCGGAAATCGTTATGCCCGTGGCTGCATCTGAGCATGCAGCAAACAACAAGACAGCGCTGTGTTTGTTTATTACTTTGTTTGTTTAAGTACATAAATTTAGTTTTCGCACGCCATATGCATCAGGCGGCATACCACGTGCGACTGCAGCAAGCCGCCGCAAGCGTGTACTCAACCACGGTCGCATAATTAAAGCAGCGCAACAGCAAGCACAGTGGCGATGCCCCTATGCAAAACTCCGATAGCATCGAAGAGACGATTCAGAAGCGCTTAACATTACCGACCCGTCGAGAGTCGGACCTTTCGTCCAGCGGTCGAGCCCCGGTGGTCTGCAAACCACTCGTAATCCGCTTTATCCTTGCAAGCGTTCGACATCAGTCAACAGCAGAGAACCACGACAGTGCAGGTAAGGACAAACGAACACCTTAGACCCAACAGGAAACCTCCGCTCCACCCGTCGCAACTTCTTTTTTTCTGGTCAGGAGATCGGCAGAGTTCGCCTTCAATTGGTTTGATTAGTTAGAGATAGAGATGTTTCTCGAATTTTGCAGAAATGAGCAGGTAAATCCATCACTGACGCCGTCATATTTGATGACAGCATTCAGAGTCTGCCTTTTTATGTGGAGAGTGTTTGGATAGCCAGGAAGAAAGGCTGGAAAGGAATGATGTATACGAGACCACGTCGCGACAACTGTCATGGGACAGCGACGACTTTTCTTCGACAGCAGCGGAGGGTCCAACAGGGGGCTGGGACGCGGGATGAATGCGCCGAAAAAAGTAACCCTGTTTACAGCGAGATGCCAGCAAGGAGGTTGTTTCGTTTAAAGAAAAAGTATATCGAAAGCAAGCCTGAGAACGACTGTGTTGCGTCGTCATCGAGCATGCTTTATGCCCCCCCCCCCCCCCAAAAAAAAAAAAGCTTCTTTTTTGTTGTTGTTTAAGCTAGTTTTGAGAGCTCATGAATATGACCCTCAGCGGCAAAACGACTCTCACCTACGGATCGTAGATATGCGGAGACGGTATATATGTCAGGGGTTTCAGGATCGCTCAGTTCGGTGCGGTGCCATTTATAATGCGCGCCTGGAATCGCGGCGAGTCCATTAGGCTGTTTTTTGAATTAAGGAAGACGGTTAGGGCTAGGAAGGGTGATACATTTTGACCCCAATCTTGTTAGAGCGTAAATAACATTGACTGATTGTAGGGTTTAATGCGCCGACGCAACGCAGGCGATGAGGCCGCCGTAGTGAGAGGGCTCCGGATTAATTTCTACCACCTGGGGATCTTTAACGTGCGCCCAAATCTCGCACACACGGGCGTTTTTGCTTTTCGCCTCCATCAGAAAAGCGGCCGCCGCGGCCGGGAATCGAACCCGCGACCTCGTGCTCAGCAGCGCAACGCCTTAGCCACTGAGCCACCGCGGCTGGTACGCGGAAATATAATGTGCGAACTTCTAGCCAGCCCGCATCTTTATATAAACGTTATACGTTTCGTATCTGAATCTTTCGGATCCGAAAGACAGGAGGAGGGGTCGGATCCTTCAGCTTCAACCCGGTGGTGCCATGTCCCGTGGTGCCAGAAGTGGGATCTTAATTCAGCTTCAACCCGGTGATGCCATGTACGATCGAAATTTCTTCGCAAACTGAAATTCAGGAAGCTGCATTGTTACCGCGAAGCCGCTTTTTTCCGCGATGTTTCGTCGTCGTTGTATGTAGGCCAGCTGGAGCTTTTGTTTATTTTTTATTTGTACGCAGTGCAGACCCAGAGGGCTATTGCAGGAGTGGGTCAGGTACAATGCGTACCGAAGAAACAAGGTGAATTCGCAAGAGGCGGTGTTATACAAGGAAGATGCAACGACTCTCAATATCAGACACAAATTCATCAAAAGGGAGAGAGCACGGGTTTAACCGGGGAGTAGGAGAAACATCACAAACCCCCGGTTTCCACTTACTCCAGGGAAAAGAGAACAATGCCATGGTGGATTGTGGACCGTTTTGACACAGAGGGCACAAGTAGCCAGCAAGGACCGGAGCATCCCGGACTGAAAGCCGCCGCCCACAGGACCGCTGCTCTTACCATCATGCTCCATTGAGTTCGCAATTAAAGATGTTGATTCTCTCAGATCTCTCCCCTTGAGATGACCCGCTGCTCTTGCCTTTGCTCCCGTAGCGTGGCGAACGGCATAAACTGTTACTGCTGCCCTTCGTGATGAGTGAAATCTCGCTGCTCACTCCGCTCACGACTGACGCCTCCTGCGTGTTTTAAAATGGATGGTGATTGATTGATCGATTGATTGATTGATTGATTGATTGATTGATTGATTGATTGATTTTGTTGATTGATGATTGATTGATGATTGATTGATTGATTATGATTGATTGATGTTGATTGATTGATTGATGTGATTGTAGGGTTTAACGCGCCGACGCTACACAGGTGATGAGGGCCGTCTTTAACGCGATCTTTAACGTGCGCCGAAATCTCGCACACACGGCGTTTTTGCTTTTCGCCTCCATCAGAAAAGCGGCCGCCGCGGCCGGGAATCGAATCCGTGTCCTTGTGCTCAGCAGCAGAACGCCTTAGCCACTGAGCCACCGCGGCGGGTAGTCGCGGAGGAAAAGGGGCCAAAATTAAAAACCAGCCTTTTCCAAACACCCCCTTTAAAACAAAAAACCGTGTATTTTGCAGAGGGGGGTCAAGGGTAAATGGTGTCAGCCGAAATGCGAGCAACAAATTACCTTTCCCCCGGGGTTGAAAACATAATCCCGGGTTGGTTTGGTTTTTTTCGCCTTTTGAAACTCATTTTCTAGCATTTACAAGCCCTTGGGTGTGGGGCGTTGGGTGCCGGCTTAATCGTCTTTTTCTTGTCATTGTTACACCGTGTTTCGCCTGCAAAACGAATCTACCCCTCTCTCCCTGCGCAGGAAAGTTTGTGTTAAAAGAGACATAAAAGGCGTTACGAACGTTTTTCGGGAAAGTTTAGCGCCGTCCTTTTAAAAATGTGCTACGGTTTTTGAAGAAAAGCGCTTTTTGCGATTTTAGGGCCCTGGTTGTCTTTGGAGGGTCTTGCAAGTGTCGTAATGTGGTGTAGTGATGTAAGTATACAAAACACCCGGCGAATTCTGCGGTTAAATAGCGAAGGAAGCGCGAACAGCGAATGATCCATGACACGGTAAATGACAGATGTGACGACGCAGCGACTCGACGCCCGAGCAGCGGAGACGATGAGGCAAATCTCGGAGGAAAAATCCAACCGGTAGTTTTCATCGATATCTCACGAGCATCGGCCACTCGTCAGTGCGATATTTCAACACTTAAAATTTGTTTATTTGCTCGTGCAGTACATAGGTGGGAACGGGGGAAAGAAGCTGCATTAGAGCAGCTTGACTGGCTCATCGGCCCCGTTGATCAGTAGCAGCAAGTGGCAACTTAAAAAAATTAGTACAGACAGTCGCAAGAAAATAACAAACTATATGAAAGATAGCCCCAGAATCCATTGTAGAGAACATTGTAGAGCCTTCTAACTATTCAGTCAAAGAATCAATCAATCAATCAATCAATCAATCAATCAATCAATCAATCAATCAATCAATCAAGCAATCAATCAATCAATCAATCAATCAATCAATCAATCTTACGGCAAGGGAGAGCTGAACGGACTGGAATGAGCCTAAGTCCAGAAGCCGACCCCCCTACGACCGCTTTCTGCGCGGCGCTCTTTACGAACCTTTTCAAATTACTCATCGGTATAAGCGCTACCTGTAGTGATAATTCGCTGGACCATCGCTCGCGCGATAACGTTATAAAACTGCTCCATTCTCCTCTCTCCCCTCCGACGACTAAGACAGCAACAGCAAGAAATTATTTGCAGACTAGGTGTACAGCAACGACGTATTTGCAGCGATCACGAAATCAGTATCAGATCAAAAAGAAGTATAACAAGAACCTAACAAATCCCATGGGTACTCGAACGAGAATGCGAACAACATTACTTATGGTATTCCCCTGTGGATGGGTAAAATGATCGGCCTATTAGGCTCTAGAACATGTCTATACGGCAGTAAATGGTCTGTACGATTGTGTTATTCTTTTTTTATTTTTGTTTGTTTTTTTACATTCGCGTGTGTTAGACGACCTTTCACGGATTCCGGCTAAGTGTTTTACGGCTCCGCTGACGCATGAGCCGGGGCAAATACGAAGCGGCGGGAACGGGCATAGACTTTCTCAATGTCTCTGCAGCTGGTCACGATTGAACACTTGGGCGCATGTTTTGCCTTCCTTTCAGCGCGCTCGTCCGAAATTCCGGCGGTCAAACACACTGGTCCCCGAAAAGTGAGGCCTCGCTGCCCTTGAAGGAGAAACTGGCACTGTAGTTGCCGGTGCTCGATCACCTTTAATTAACGGCTGCCATCCGGCCGAGAGGGGCGAGTGGTCGCGCAGGTAGCCTCGTTAGAGGCCGCTCTCCCCACGCGACGTGTGAAGTCACGGGTTATTGCGAGAGCACCGTCACTTTCTCGCACTCAGCCGCACTCTGTGTGCGGTCAATGCTGGGCGTTCTCTCCGCCCAACTATCCTCGGACTGTTCAGAGGGAGGGGCATTTATATCTCGCGGCAGATACGTTTGTCGATTCGGCTTGAAGAATCAGCGCGAAGAATCGTAGAATCCAAGACGGCGGCGAACTTATCGCGCGTGCATCGAAGCAATCGGCGTACCGAAAATAATGGTCGTAGTTACGTCCTTTCGGGAACGCTGAACGGCCGAACGTTCGCTTGCCGCGTAGCCTGCCTTTACGTTCACTGTCATGGCTTCGGTCGGTGCGATGGTTGTGGGCCGTTCTGGTGGTTTCTTTGTCCATACTCTTCTCCTGCGTTACAATATATACAAAGTCTTCTTGTATCCCTCAGTGCCCCGTAACTTGCAGTACACTGTTGGTGATGCGAAGTGGCCCCTGACTTGTTTACGATATTACAAAATCCCCCATAACATCACCACACGCTTACAAATTTGCCAACCTTCCATAAGAACAGTTGAGAGAAGCGCAGAAGCTAAAATTCCGTCCAACCATCGCTGAAAGTTTGCCCAATCGATCGCCAAACCTGCAAAGACTCAAATCGCAAGCGAAGAACGAACGCATGCGACGATTTTTCGCGCACTACGTAAACTCATCTAGGAACGACCTAAATGTATATCGATGCGTGATTTATGCGATAAACAATATTACTATTGTACTCCTTCTTCATAATCGATGCGTGCATTGCATTATCGAGAACCGCTCCTTTTTCGCCATTTTCAAGTAACCGTTTTCAAACAATGGAAGCCCAGTTTCATACACGCGCTGTGCGTCCAGAAATCTTCCCACAGCTTTTCGGTCCACCAAGCGGTCTGCAGGGAGATTCGTTAGTTTTGTGACAGCACGCCATCGCGGTCCCACTAAGAAAGCTTTCGCTTTAAAAATACGCTGCGTACCATGCTACTGTTTAGTACATTACAGCGCTTTCAATAGTACGCCGCCCTTTCCGCAGCTTGTTGAGAGACCGAATTGTCACTTGGAAAAATTCTTCCGTAAAAATAAGTGGATCAACAGTACCCGTTTTTTGGTGAAAGAAATCTAATGCGCACGAAAATTTGGTATTGATTCCGGTTGTTTATATTAACCTAGTGCGCTTCGCCAAGGCGTAAAGATTTCTGCTTTTTTTTAAAGTGAAGCTTTCTATGCCTTACTAATTCGTCCGTGATCGCCCAAACGCACTGCAGGAAAGCCAACGCGATGATGATGATGATGAAACTTCAACCCTATTGGATAACATGATTTGTGTCTACTGAGCATTCCTAAGGCCTCAAGAAAAATGTCAAAATCCCTTTCTCAAAAAAAAAAAACATGGTTTAAAGCAAAGCTTTCTTTTATGCAAATTGAATGAAAGTCCAAAGCCAACGACCACGCAAAGAACCTAAGAAATGCTGAGTGACCTGAATCAATCCACCTAATAGAACCAAAGCATCGCATCGGATCAGATCGCTCAGCATTTCTTGGGTTCGTTGCGTGGTCGTTGGCTTTGAATTTTGACTTCGATCCAATTAGCAGGGAAGAAAGCTTCGCGTTCAACCACCTGTAACATTTTTTTTCGGGCTTAACACACCTCTGAATTTTCAACAACTGCACAAATTTGAGCATACGGGTCATTCGCCTTAAATCATTCCATCTGCGGAGCTGTAGGAATCAGATGCGACGAGAATAAAATACACGAAGTTCAAACAAGACGCAGCTGCTACGCTTGGTTCGTCACGGAGCCCGCAGTGACGTCACCCGTAAGCTGTTTTTATGCGAACCGCGTAAGAAGTTGGATGGTGTTGTGGAAACGTAAAGATCGCGGGGACGCTGTCCATTCTACGCACGTACACAAGTCGTCGGAGTCGAACACGAACAAGCTAGCTGATCGACATAAACGTAAATAGCTCCGTGCCTTGTTCAAGCGCCATTTACGCTGCCGCTATAAACATAGCAGGTAGCGTAAAATAAATCGGAATAAAATATCAATTTAAACGTGCGTTGGTATCTCGTAGCGGGCTTGTGTGTCCCTTTTGCTGATGGTGAGGCCCTTAGTCCAGGGCGCTTGTGCCGCCTGCTTGAAATGCTGTATAAGAGCACATTGTTCCTGCTCGACCTCGCTGGTCAACATCTGCTCCCACCGCGCTGTACTGGATTGGATGTCAATTCCTAAACAAGAAGGGAACCGCCACGGCGAAGCGATGCTGTGATATATATCAAAGCGTAATTGTGCTAGAAGTATAGCATATAATTGTACCATCTTCAAAGTGCATCCATTCCAGATGGTGTTGTCGCACTCTGCACCCACGTAACTATGTACGAATCGCGAATACTTGCCAGATATTGTAAACCAATGAAGGAACGTTTTCGTAGGAACTGCAGGAACGCATTCGTTTTAGCGTGTTTTGTGGCGCTCGTTTTTCAAACTTAACACTGTCGGTTGGCTAATCTTTTCCGTCTTCTATAGCTTTCCGTGCTTTTTCTTGCTAAAGCTATGGAGCCGCCATCAATTCGTAGTCCCTGTTTTAAAAAGGACGTAAAGACAAAACACTACTTTTCACGGTTTCATGGTAACTCCCTCAGTTCCATTCCAGCACCGGAAGATTTTTTTTTAACGCAAAAAAAACGGGAGAATTATAAAAAATTTTAAAATGTCCGCTGCAGTGACGTAACAAGGGCCAGCATTAAAAGCATTGTCATCAGTGTTTTAACTGCCCGTGAGCATTCAAGTGATACGATCAAACGGAACGGAGGCCGCGTTACGATCCCCCAGGGATATTTCTTGGCGCTGGCTAATTAGGCCGGCCGATCGAACGAACAATATTCTGAGATGTTGTAGAAAAACCGCCGGAAAGTGCGTGTGGGGTCGCCACTGCTTCGGTTGTTTTCTTTTAAGGGACCCTGCAACACTTTCGATGAACGCTTCCACTCGTTTCTTCGCGTCTGGAAGCACTGCGAAATCTATAGTTATGGCCACCACGGAGCGGCACTGCGTGATTTGCTCGTCGCAGCAGATACTCCTTCTGTTTTTGCTTCGTTTTTGTGGCTTTATTTTTAAAGTTGCTATCGAATGCGTTCATTGCTCCAACCCAAGAAAAACGGGCCAACAGCCGCTACAGGGCCTTAGTGACGTAATTCGAGCCGTCGAAGAACGTCAACACCGGAAAAGAGAGAAAAATCTTTTGAGGGAGTTTTCAAGTTATCCGATGGGCATAGAGCAGTAATTTTAGGCTGAGGTACTTTGCGGCCCCCTAATCTAAGTACTGGTGGTTTGGGAGACTACGTTCTGTAAGCATTTAAGATTTCAAAATGGTTGAATAAAGTGTTGCAGGGTCCCCTTAACATCTCGAATATTTGTTGCAAGTTTGGGATACAATTGACATCACTGTTATTGGCACAAAGCAGCCTTTTTAATGAACAAAACGTGTTTTTTTTTCTTCTTCACGGTGCATTGAAGCCCATAGAACGTGGCCAGTATCGATACGCTTCCTCTATGGGAAAACAATTGGTGTTTTTAGGTGAACTTTTCAGTCCCGGAACCAAGGTGGCTCGGTAAACATCTTTCTCTCGTTCAACTCCAACGACGTCTTAGCTTCTAATCGCGTCGAGAGATTTTTTGGGCAGCAATGCAGCTTTAGGAGCGGTGCCCGCATTTCACGGTCGGCTGGCAACGAGCAACAAAGCACGGAATAAGTCCACCCGCGTTATCATTTTTCTCGATCAAGGTTTACGGGGCATCCGGCCGTGCCACGAATCGAAAATCAGTAAAGTCGAGCATCCTGTACGTTTAGGTGGAAAGGCCACTAGAGCGTGGTTTGTTGAACCCGACGGCACTCACACATCTCATTCATGCCCACGCTCTGCCCGGAAAAGAAGACGGAGAAATTCCCAGCCGTCGTATACACACGCGTCAACGGAAGACACGGCAGGAAAGACGCCCCACGTGTCGCCGGTGTCCGTAGTGCCCAGCCCCCGTCAAGATTCGAGTCACGAGGGGAAGGTCCCAGCTACTGGCGCCGAGCCCAACCTGCGCCAACAAATGAAGAGAAGCAAGGAACGCGTAAACATTGTTAGTTATCTAGTGCAGTGACTCGTGCATATAAACGAATTTACGAACCCACCACACACAAAAAGAAAAAATCTGCAGGAATTCAGATAATTGTCTACTAATGCGTAGCATTCTTACGCTGCTTGTCCTCCTTGCGAGTTCTTTAATGCCAGATTTGGCTATAAGTAGCCAAATACGTTGAGGTATATAGACCCTGAGCTCAGGATGAGGCTGTCAGAGGTACTTCCGCGCCCATTAGAGATGTTATACCACCGACTTTGTCCCAACGTAGCGCTAACGAAGTCATACCTTTTTCGGTTTGGTGCCACCAGAAACCCTTACTGCGACGACTGCGGATCGCTGGAAACCGTGGAGCACCTGCTGTTGGAATGCTCCGCATATGTCCACGCAATGTGCAGTCTCGTGCGAGAACTAGAGCGCCTTAGCCCAGGACCAATTACCTTGGAAGTACTATACTTCTTGGTCCATGGCCATCTCCACCAGCTCAACGCAAAGTGCTGGCGGCGTTGTCTGACTATCTGGACCAGATGGGCGTCATTGCCGTGATTTAGAGTTTCAGACTTTTTAAGCACACTGCTTACAGCAACTGAACGTCATTTTTGCTATTTTTCTCTCTTATTTTTTTTCCCTCTCTTTCTTGCTCTTTTTTCTGCCCTGTAATCTATCGGACATTTCCTTTCCCCCTTTCCCCCTTCCTCCACCGAGTAGCATGTAGGGGTCGAAATTCCGGCAAACATCTCGGCTTTCCTCTTTAAATAAAGCGCCTTCTCTTAGCTCTGTAGTGATTTTTAAAAAGATTTCTTTGTTACTTTTGGTTCCATTCCCGCCGCGGCGGGCCCGCTTTTCTGATAGGAGGCGAAAAAGCGAAAACGTCCGTGTGTTCGAGAATTCGGTGCACGTTCAAGATCCCCAGGGGGTCAAAGTTAATCCAGAGCCCTCTACTATACGGCGCGCTTCGTAGGCCAGGTGTTGCATCGGGCGCGTTCAAAACCCCGCAAAATTAAAATTGATATTATAACTCACAAAGTTAGCATATTTTTCGTGCAAATGCAGTGGCTTTACCAGGGCTGGGGCTGTGAGGTTAACTCGCGAATAATTATGTCACGAACGAATTGAAAAATGGGCTTAAACTTCTTGTTTAGTTGTAAAATTTTAAGGGCCTTTATTTCTTAGGCACAGCAAACAATCCCTGGGCGGCGCGGACGGATGCTTTCAGCGAGAATTTTTGAACATCGAGTTCGGGCACAGCTGCCGCGTCAGCGACTGGCTTTGTCTACCATGAGCTCCGTGCACAACGCTAAGCAGAAAGAGGTGGCCTTGCAAATTTTACAAGAAAGCTTTCCCGTCCGTTGAGGTGTGCAAGACGTGCCGAGACTCGCTACTGAAAGGCAGTTTACCCCAGTTCAGTACCGAAAACGGCTTCGTGTACCCTTCTAAGTCCGCTTCTCTGCCTCGCCGAAACGAGGTCGAAGAGTGGATCGTCTCTCCGCGCAACCCGTTCATGAGCATCCGCCGTCTGATCCCCGAACTGGTACAATACAGTATGACGTAGTGGCTGTAGCCCGGAGTGCAGTGATTGGGTGATGTGCCCGGACTGACAGCTTTCTAGGACTGACAGCTCTCTTTATACCTTCCTCTCTCTTTCTCTCCACTTTATCCTATCACTCCCCCTCTACTTCCCTTCCCCTGCACTGGGTTGTATGCGGGTGAGCTCCCTGCCGAGCTCGAAATATCCCAAATGCATTTTCTTTCTTTTCCTGTCCCGCAAACCAAAACCATACGCGGCCAAGTAATCAACGTACCCACAGAGGATGGCAAACCGAAGAAGGCCGACTTCTCATGACTTTGCGGGCCTCCAGTATGACTAGCACGGAGCTAGGAGACCTGCCTTCCAAGCTGGCGCCGTCTGTGGGAAGACCCTAGACGCTTACGACCGGCATCGATGTGCTGGATGGGTTGGTCAATGGCTCGGTCGGTTGCTCGAACTGCGAGTGGGGAGCCAGACGTCGACTTCCCGAAGCGGTCTGGATAAAGTCTGATAGGAGGAGTGTTCGCAGGTGATCAGTAGATGGTACTGGGTGCGTACCGGAAGTAGGAAGTGGTGGGCTTGCACCCACAAGGGAACGGAGCCTGGGTTAGGCGAGAGCGTAACGCGGGCGGCCCCACAACAAAATACTGTTTCTTCTAATCTTTGTGTTTAGATTAGTGAGGGAACAGAGGTTGGCAGTTCCGCACACGTACAGTGGGCCGCCTCCTCTGTTCCCTCGATTCTTCTTCTTGCCTCTCAACAGCACACGCGTATGTGTCTCATGTTCCTCACGGACGACGACTTCGATGGTGAGCACGTAGTATAAAACACCGAGACGTTTGCTTCCATCCCACAGCGAGCTCGCGCGTGCCGAACTCGTGCAATCGCCCCCTCCCCTCCTCGATGAGGCCTCCACGCCGGGCAAGTGCTGGCCTCTCGCCGTGACCCTCGCTTCTTCCTTTGTGGCCCCGAATTGATGGGGGCACCACATAAGCCTGATGTTATTTGTGAGAAAGAAAAAAAGCGGCTAACGCTTGGCTCAGATAACCTTGGATATGCAAAGCGAAAGCTTGGCTTAGTGTGGGTGAGTCTTGGTTTCGCTTGGTTAACCTTTGATTGCGACGATGGCTCAAACTAGTTCGATACCGTGCAACGCTCACCGAAGGAGGCCCGGCGAACGCGGCGTTCATTCACGGCGAACGCGCCGTTCCTCCTCACCGGGCGCAAGACGAGTCACGTAGCCCGAGACGACCCACCGGTGCATGCGTGGGACGCTGCGGGGGTGGTCGGCTGCCGACCAGCTGATCAGCCGCAACCGCTGCCGCTCATGGTTGAGCAGAACGACTGAAAACGGGGCCTTGTGCGCAGCGCCGAAAGCGGTCCCGGCTAATCACGCGATGCGCTTCGAGGGGCGCGTCGCAGGGGGTGTCTGCGGTCAAAAGGTGAACTTGCGCATCCGCGGCGAAACCGCTGGACGAAAGTAGTAAAGCTTTGCTTTAAAATCAAAGCCAGCTTGCACAATTGTGCAAGACTGATGTCACAGCAGAGCTATGTTCATCTCACTAAGCTAAGCTCGACGAGCGCCATATAAGTCATTCAGAACCATTTACCCTGTCTGTTATATGACGCTCGTCAGCCGAAAACCAAATCAAATGCAAAGTAAAGTACATAAACGCTTTAATTGTACAGTGCCCTCTTCAGTCTTCGTATACTTCAGTCGTCCGCCGCCGCAAAGTCTTCGTCGAGCGCTCCCTCGCTGTTGAAGCCCTGCACTTCTTTTTCTTCTTCTTGGTATTCTAGGCGATTACATTCTCGCCTGGCAGCGCGGCGCGCTTCCTGATAAGCCACATCTTCTTGGTGTCCGGATCTTCTTTAGTCGCCCCATCATCCATGTGCGCTACACAGAGTCGAAGAGAGTTCTGCCGCCGCCGCTGCTGCGGTTACGAGTTTTATGAGCGCAGGTGGTTGCCCTAGTAACGCGAAGTGAGTGACGTCAGGAGCAGACGACAGTCGTTTTGTCGGCCACGCTGTTTGCTCAAACGCTGAGTGGCACGTGCGCTCGGTATTTTTTTTTTCATCTTGCGAGCCCCTCACGTGGTGCAAGCCCACGCGCAAGCCTGGACGACGCCGGGCGCTCCTCACGAGACGCACGCTCATGTGCGCTGGGCATTTTCTTGGTATTTTTCCTGTTTATGGACAGCGCAACCAAGAGCTTAAACAGCTCTGCTGTGTAAAAAATATGGATTACCAGGCTCCCCTGGCCTCTACTAACTTCTGTCTTGCGCAAAGTTCTGACCAAAATTGCGTGAGTTTATCGGTCGCCGCGCACAGAATCACATGCGCTCGATCTCGAACTAGTGTAAAATGCTCTGTAGCTCTCAATCTATAATATAGGTATCTTGGAAAAAAATATACTGACGTCCCTATCGTTACGCCGAGTTTTATTTAGTTGTCACCATTAGTTAGTTCAAAGTGAAATTGTAAACGATACAATAGTCCCGTCCGCTGTCAATACATTGCCGTGCACGGATGGAGTGCGGTTACATCAAACGGCTGGAAACCTCGTTTTATGGGAACTATCCGGAAACTAATTATATGAGAATTAATTTGGAAGTGATCTTAAGGAACTTATGAGTATGTGTCTTTATTCAATCAATGTAGTAATTCATCATGCAATACCCACCAATACAGCTTCAGCTGATCATCTATCTTCAGAGTAATGGAAGGGCTCTAAATTTTTGATGTACTGTTTCAACAAAGAAACTTAAATTCCACTCAGAAATACTCATCGGAGGCTTCTTTACTCCCATGCCCTATGCTCGTCATCCTTTCGCCGGCTACTCGGAACTCCGTACTGAGAAAATGCAATCTGTATTACGGTAGCGTTGCGTAACCAGGTTGACACACAGGTGACACAGCAGTACAATATCGCCAGAGGAAGTCACGATGCTTTCGCATTGGATGCACGTAAGCAGCCTTTAGTGCCCCGACAATTTTTTTCGTCAGATATTTTGTGAAGGTTTATTATTCTTCCCCTAAAAAAACGCATTCTTTTTCTCGTGCATTTTTGCCTGCGTAATTTTTTATTTCCTCAGAATTTTCTGTCCGCCCTTCTTACATATATGAGAATCATGAGAACGAGAATGAGAATGAGAAAGGCTACGTTATGTAATCAAAATGAAAGGCAAAAATTCAGTGCGCGTGTCTAACCTGGCAGGTGCTATTGCGGACTTCAAGCAAAAGGCAAAACTTGCTAAAGAACATTATTTTACCACAGCGCTACCCGGCTACATTAAGAGCAACCCTTACCGATTCTGGAAACACTTTCGGCCCGGTACAGGAACAACTTCATCTCTAACTGATAGCGAAAGAATGAGTTCACAAATTATTTTCAATCTGTTTTCACTGATGACAACAGTATCACTCCCACAGTCAATACGGTTGTCGCAAAGCCAATTGAACCATTAGTTATAAGTGACGCGGGTATTTTTAACCGTCTTCTGAATTTAGACCATAAAAAAGCATGCGGTCCTGATGATATCGCCAACAATTTTCTGTTACGATATGCAGAGTGGTGCAGTAAGTACCTCGGCATTATATATCGCAAATCTGTTCAGACTGCTAAATTGACATCCGAATGGGAAGTAGCGAAGGTAATACCAATACACAAAACCGGAGATACAGCTGTTCCCTCTAATTTTGCCCGATATTGCTCACCAGTACGTCATGCAAGATACTCGAGCATAGAATCATAAAGCTTTTAACTATTTCTCTAGAAAATAACAACCTTCTGTCTCCCCACCAACACGGCTTTCGGAAAGGTTTATCAACTGTAACCTAGCTTACTGAGGCTGTTCACGATCTTGCCCTTTGTGTAAATAACTGTTCTCAAACATATATAATACTGCTTCATTTCTCGAAAGCGTCTGATCGTGTCTGTCATAACAAACTGATTTCAAAATTGGAAAACATAATTGGGGGTGGAGAGATTACGAATTGGGTGAAAGGCTTCGTCAGCGACAGCCAACAGTTTCTGGTTTACGAAGGCGCATTATCAGGGACGGCTTCTGTTAAGTCAGGTGTGCCCCAAGGCTCCGTCCTTGGGCCATTTTTAGTTCTTATTTATATCAACGACATTACAGCCAACATAGAATGCAAAATTAAGCTTCTCGCGGACGGCTGCATTATTTACAAGGAGATTAGAGACAGCGATGACCACAAGGCAGTAGATTTTTCATTAGAAAAGATTGCTCACTGGTGTGAAGAATGGCAAATGTCGATAAACTTAACAAAAACAGTCTGCATGACGGTGACAAGAAAAAAGATACCCTCACAGTTTACTTACACAATAAACAACACACCTTTACAAAGAGTTACGGGGATGAAATATCTCCATGTCACATTAACTTCCCATCTGAGATGGGAAGCGAACATAAACAACGTTTCAGCAGCGGCTTTGCGTAAGCTGTTTTTTCTAAGAAGGCGTCTACCACTTGCACCGACGCCAACTAGGCTCTTAACCTACACAACAATCGTCCGTCCAATTTTAGAGTACGACAACATGCCTTGGTTTCCTCAATCTGTCACTCATATCGCAAAGTTAGAACGGGTACAAAGGAAGGCCGTAAGGTTTATCCACAACAAGTACAAACGCACCGACTCGCCCACTAACCTTTTATAATCTTGTGGTCTTCCTACGCTAGGGACAAGAGCAAAACTGGCACGATTAAAATTTATACACAACCTACTTCATAACCGCAGCTGCATCGATGCATCAAAATACATCTCCCTAGGAGAATCCAGAGAACTAAGACACGAAAATGCGTACGCCATTGCCGAATACACTTTTAACAACGATTGCTTCAAGCATTCATTTATCCTTTGTGAATAAGAGAATGGAATAGTTTAGATTCCCCAATTGCCAGTATACAATCATTGTCAGAGTTCACCTCAAAAATCTAGGACATGTTCTGTAAATACTTTTCCAGTTTCGGATCTTCTTCTCTTTTGATGAGCCGTATTGCCGTTTTCCAGGCGGCAATTTTTTGTGTATAAATGTTCCCGTACACTTGTGCGTAAACGAATTTGTTTTCCGGTTGTAATAACTGGTTCTACGTTACCAGAGTGTATGTTTTTTGTGGTGCATTATCGCCGGTGCTCTTGTTTTTGCGTGCAACTAGCGTTGTATTGTCTGCTAGATAAGTAGAACTGTCTTATATGCCGTTTGTAAGTATGTACCAACTGTTCAGTTTTTGTATGTAATTAACGCCATTTTTCAAAATGTGCCTATTGAATTTAATAAGGGCCTCGAGGCCTCTTAAGGTGTATTTCTGCCTCCAGCCTCTGTGTCCTGTTAGACATTGTCTGAAAAATACGCCGCTGTAAAAATGTGAGACTGTTAGCGGTGTATTCTGTATCCAAGAACTGATGCCTTTCTGCTTTGGTCTCGTATGAGACTGGCAGTATCGAAAATAAATGAATACATAAATAAATAAATGCCATGTACACACATATCATAGCTTCAAGCTTGGAGCTCTCACGTGCTGCACCAGCGTTTATGTCGACTCCTTGCCACTTACTGGGACGACAGGCTGACACCACTCCTCCCGGTCTCGATCACTGTCATCCCCACCTCTATTGGTTCAAATAAATTTTTCAGTAAAACTTTTGTTCGAAAAAAACTCAAACTCATCTCCTGAAGTTTAACAAATAAATAAATAGTATTAGGTACGTTCCATGGCTAAGCTGCACCAATTTTCTAGGATTCGGTAGTAATTAAACCGTTGGAGTAGAATAGAAGAATTTTAAGTATTAGAATCGAACTTTCGCTGCACATGGTGGCAGACCGTAAATCTTATACCTTGCCATCGTAGCACGGAAATGGGAGATTATTGAGTGATGGAGTTCTTGCAAGCTCAGTAATAATGGTAGTAGCAGTAGTAGTAGAAAACGTTATCTCGCAAATAATACAATCTTCTGTGACGCTGGGTATTGGCAACGCGGCACTCTCAGCAGTCCTTTTTACTCGTTTGAGAACGAATGAAAAGTCCCTCGTTCTCAGAGCAATTCGGCGACCTTACAAAGCTTCCTTTCGTTTAACGCCCTACACTAGGCGACGTTCGCACTAAAGGAGTCTGCAGCATTGTTCTGTTTTGTCTTTGTCCTTCACTTTCAAACAAATCAGGGTTAGCCACGCCAAAATGCGTGTGGAAGAAGTAATCGTTTAGGGGACAGAAAACGGCCCAACCGCGCTTAGCTAGAAACCATTACAACGCCATCGAAACGAATCACTTAGCGGCGTGCGGGCGGGAAAAAGTTGACCCGTCGAAAACACCGGAAAACGGACGTTATGAGGTGAAATTTCCGAAAACAACAGGAAGACACCACGAACATCAACCTCCCTAGACCTTTCGCGAACTGGTTCGTGCTCTCAGTGTGGTGCTGTGTTTGAGTTCCCTCTACAGCCACCCCCCCCCCCCCCCCTTCTCAGTCTTGCCGACAGCGGGCCTTCCGTACGGCGCCGGTCGCCGGTTTTTCCGTTTTTCCTCAAAGCTGCTGGCGGGGCCGGGGTGCACCGGGGTGTAGGGCTAACTCATTTCCGCACAAAATCCGGCGTCAGTTGGCGGTGGGAAAATAAGAAAACGTAGCTTCCCCAGAATGTGACAGAAAGGTTCACACGCAAAAGAATAAACAAAAAAAAAAAGAAAATAAACGGCGACAAACCGCTGTCGTGAATGGGAGATTTGTCAGGTTTCCGGAGCCTGAGTAGCTTTTGAGTGGGTGCGGGGTTGCCCCTGTATACCTGTCTGCGTTTTTGCTACTTTTTTGCTGATCAGTTTCGCACCTGATTCACTTAGCGACACGCGTGGGGATCTATGCATTTATGCGCCTTACTGCCAGCTTGAAGGAGGCGTTATTGAGCCATGACCTGTCAAGGCCCGTCGTTTTCTCGACGTGTGCGTGTGTAGAATGAAATATGAGTATATAAATGACACGTTACCCAATCATGATGAATTTAGCGTACGCGGGCAAGTTGTATGAACCGAGCTTGCAGCTTCTAAGTCTAGTATAGCGGGAGCTGCTTTTCGTACAGCTATACTTTTCTCCCTTCGGCGTAACGGTACTTGAAATATTATGTTCCGCTCTTTCTTAACATTTCTTCGACAACCTTTAGACGTAGCATTGACCCCATATTAAGACCTTCGTGGGCGTGACACACTTATATAAAGATGACGCCGGAGCACTACCTGTCAACCGTTTCACGATTTCAAATCACGTTTGTAATAATGTTGGGCGTCGATTAAAAATTTTATTTCGGTCCACCGGCAGACATTATTCGTTTAATTAATCGATTAATTGCTTGATGGTGTTTCTAGAAGGAATAAAAAGAATAAAACTAAATTTCAGGTTTGAAGTCTCGCTCTCTGTTTTGCTATCAGGATATCAACACGGATGATATTCGAAATCTATGCATTATCACATTTTAAGTTAATATGCTGTAAGCATGTGGGTGTTTACAGTGTGTCCAGGTGAACTAAACAGACACTTTTGTGCTACAGACGTGACGAGAGCGCATACTCAACTGGCGCTGTTTCTCGAAGCAGTAAGCCCGGCGCCTCTCGTCTTCGTTGCCACTACATGCTGTTGCGGTTCTAACCATGGCATTAAAAGAAAATGTTGTTGCTGTGTAAGGCGATGCCTCCAAATAAGCTTACGCAGAATTTTGGGGCTTGATATCTGGTCTGGGCTTACGTCGAGTTGAACCAATTACTGTAAAAACTTTATCTGAACAAGCTTACGTTGGTACCGACTATCAATAACCAACCCCTAGTTTGTAAACAACCGACGTGTACTCGGAGCTAGACTGAGTCAAGGAGAGAAGGAACGAAGAAAGTGTGTTAAGCAACGCAGCCCCTATAGGACTCAGGAGTTATAAGGAAAGTGAAGAGGATGGGACGGAAGATGAAAGTGTGAAAAAATAAGGGTTGAAGCCAGATGAGAGAGACCTGTAGAGATTACGTTGTAATAAGTCTGCGAGTAGCCTGGGCTAAAATACCAACTTGTTAATTGAAAAAACTGGGATAGTATGGCGATGATGTTCAGACTGATCGCACAGAGAACGGCGAGTTATTCACAGCGACTGGTCTAGACGTGTATGTTGCAGGTACTCTATCAGAGCTTTTTTTAGCCCGTAAAGCACGTTCTTGTTGTCACAAGGGAGAGAAGGAACGAAGAAAAAAAAAGTACCACAAATGTCGCTAACACAATTCGCAGCCAACGTCCATGGCTCAGTGGCTAAGGAAAACCGTGCAGTGGGTGGGACGTACAGGTGAAAGGTGTGCAACTACAAATCAGGGTGTTGACACTTTGCCAGGATAGGTACAATTGTAGTACCCTATTTAGAGGATTACGTTGTAAAAAATTTAAGCACGCAGTTGACTTTCGTTAGTGTTTCGGCATCGGTTACATCGATTTTCTGTTTGATTCGGCCAGATATATTTTTGGTAAGAATTAAGCAGAATTCACAACACCCGATTGCGCTGCTTCACTGGCCGACCGGCAACGCTTTGATTGCACCTACATATGCTTAACTTTTTTTTTTCTGGTGCGAACAAATCATAATGGGACTAAATGCCAAATATTCGGTATTTTACAAGTGCTTCTTATTAAGGTTGTTTTTGGGTGAATAAAAGTAAACGTCTGCTCTCAACACCGGGGAAAAAATATCATAATCAGGCAACACTGAATTAACGAAGAGTGTACGCGTATCTGCGGGAGTATGAAGACATCAATCGTCATCTGCACTGCTACTCGGCGTTCTTACCCATTCCTTCGAAATCGAAATTATACTTGAATAAAATTTTATGAACGCAAAGTAATATGACCGCTTCAGTTGGCGCTGTCAAATCCTCTCTTCTGATATGCGGTGTACGAGTTCATAATCGTGAAGGGCCAAGATGAGCAGAAGTACGAATCATAACCCACAACGAAGACTAACAATTAAGACAGAACTGTCCACATACGCGCTCAAAAAAATTTTAAAATCTCGCTGTGCCTTTAGATGCTAAAAAGGGTTGTGTATTCCCTCACTCTGTATTGCCATAGTGCTGTCTCTGTATCAGTGCTTTACCCAGAGTCTCCATTGTCCTAGAGTCCTCGTAGGCTCGGAGGATGAAAAACTTTCACTCGGTTTTAATGATTTGCACAGGTTGTCCGCTGTCCTCCAGGGGCGGCCTCCTTAGTCAAGCCCCTCGGTCGGCTGTCGCCATCCTGAGCTCCCGCTCAATACGCCGGAACTTCCGTTGTGGTCCTGATCTGGACACGGCTGACTGCTGATAAGACAAAGGGGGAGGGATTGGTGGTTAAGGCCCCGTACACACTCACACACTGCCCGAGGAAGAGTGAGCATATACATGCCAAAACGTTGTGTGGGGAAGAAGAGATGTTTGTAGTGCAGGTCTGGAAGAAACTTCTTTTGAAGCTAGCGCCAGGCAGCGGTATCCGCTTTGTAGAGGGATTTGTGCCAAGGGGGAAGGGTGCTTCTCTCGCGTCCGTGTGAATAATTTGCACTGTGTGAGAGGATTTGCAGGTGGTAATGTTAACGTTCTTTCTACTGCACCATCTTCCAGATTTCTGACCTGAGTTGCAAGACATACAATCATGCATACGCTGACGACCCTCTAGACGCAACCATGACGTTGACACGATGTGATCGTGACCTCTGCTTACCCAAAGTCAGCGTTCCAAGAAACGACACCACCCAAGTTCGAAGATCTCTTTGGTTCCGCAACAGTACACACAACAAACTCGGCTACCACGATCATGACCTCGAAAAGACATCAACGCGGTTAACATAACCCCCTTGTTCTCCCTTGGTTCCACCGTTGGAAAGTGAAGGAGGAATAAGCCACCTTGGAAACGCGGAGCAGCGAAGAGCGGGTGCGGAGCCTCTTTGAATCCTGTAAAGACGAGTGGATGGCAGCTCGAAAAACGATCACCCGCGTCGACCTCCTTGAAGAACATCGCGAGCAGGGCCGACGTGCGAGCTCGCTTTCAATTAGTTCGGCACCCATAGCGGGCCCCCCACCTCGACCGGCCCCTCGAAGCACGCGCCTATTTTTTCGCAGGGGCCTCATAAATATGCGGCCTCGGAGGAGAGCCGTGGATAGGCCTCGTGCGTCTCAGAAGCGACCGACGCTGACAGACTTCGATGCAGGCGAAGGGGCAGTGGACTGCGATTCCCTTCCTGTGGGTGCCAAAACTTGAAGCGAAGAACAAGCCGTGTCTGTCAATCCATGTCATGTTTGAACACGCGAGTGTACGTGCCGTGACCCCTTGAGGTGAGAGTGGCAACGATGCGGGGGCCGAACCTCCGGGCTCTGGTTTTTCCAGGAAACGAGTTTATTCGGGATCGTGGATTGGAAGGGCCGGTGCTAGCGAGGTTGGTGTACACTGCCAGTGCCCGGTCCTAAAGCTACTCGGGATCAGTGTGGTCTGACCAACCGTTAGTGAACAGAGTGACGAAAGCGCACCTACGAAACGGATCTATTTAGATTTCTGTGGGGCAGTAGCGCAATTTTGAGTGCCAAAACTGTACTGAACCTTAGGGGACTTCAAGTTACACACCAACGTGTCGTCTGCGTTGCCCAAAACCACCTCACACTTCTTCTACTAGTCGGTTTTCACCTGCCCTGTTTTGAGACACGTCACTCTGGCGCGGTTTATGTGCCATCTCGATTAGGCTGTGGCACCGCCTCACCACTCTGTGGCGAAATCATGCAAATATGGTTTTGAACTTTGCGTTCGCGACATTGACCATCGCCCAGATGGGGTCGGCTTCGGCAGTGGGACCTTTCGTTCCACTTCACTTGTTCCCCTCAGTGTTCTCTTTTCCTCTTAGGGCATTGTTTGGGCAATTTGGACTCTTATGAGAAGCGTTTCGGGTTCAACAGCATCGATGTCTACACATCTGGCCGACCATGCACTTCACCTATAAGCTGACTGGCATCTTCTCGTCAGAGAGCGCACTTGAACAATCCTTCAACTTGTTCTATTCAGGATTGCCTGGATTCCTGCGTTTCGTAAACCGTCTCCACGCAGTGCTGTCACTGACACTGTGATACCGTAACACCATACGGATCAAACCACACTGGTGCCGCTGTTTGTGTGTTTCTGTTCTGTAACCTTTACTTCAAACAAACGCCAAACGGGAAAAGGTTTGGGCGTGTTGGTTCATCGTCAGACGGAAAACAAGCGCTAAATACTAGTGTGGACGGGACTAGCGCTTGTCCCGTCCGCTCCTCGTCCTGTGTTTTTATTTAGCGCTTGTTTTCCGTAAAACGCCAAACGTTCTCATCAACAACGATGCGTGCGGATGAGAAGAACTGGCGTCTTAAGTCATGCACCCCAATAAGTCCACCCCGAAAGTAGATATCTTCCCCATCTCCAGTTTTGGATTGCACGACGCAATAACACCACACGCGCCGCCCTGTTAACGGCTCTCTAAACTACGTAACATTCAACGCTGCGCGAAAAAGAAAACCGCGGAAGGAACTCAGAAGAATGCCCTCGAAGGATGACGCTTTTCACACACGGAGGGGCTGTGCTCCTCCGTGTTTAGTTTTGGCCAAAGACGATTCGACAATATGGAGCACTATGGGATGCCAAAAACATATTCAATACACAATCGCAAAATTTTGTATACGCAGGAAACCTTTTATATAGAGTTTTGGACACTCACTATTTTATTTGCTTCTTTTATTGACAGGTTAGTTTTTATAATTCGCTTTTCTCAATCAATCAATCAATCAATCAATCAATCAATCAATCAATCAATCAATCAATCAATCAATCAATCAATCAATCAATCAATCAATCAATCAATCAATCAATCAATCAATCAACATTCAAGACTATATAAAATTAATTATTTATTTAATTAATTAATAATCTATCTATCTGCCTATCTAATCAATCTTTACAGGTCTGAAGGACACCTGTTATATCTATCCAGGGCTTCTGGACATACGCTTTGCAGCATCCATGCGTCGGGGAGATGGGGCGGTGCTAACGTAAACGCAAACAAACGAAATAACGTAGGTTTCTGTCAATAAAACATTAAACGGGCAATTTCTCTGTATCGTTACCGCGGAAACAATTTTCCGAGATCCCGCCACGCACTATATAAACAAAGAGCCCAATGCCTTAGAGTCTTGACTAACGCTTAGTATTTGTTATGTAAAGTGTGCGCATTGGAGTGCTTAGATACAACTAAGCAATTTGGGTACTTATGCATTGATGTGTGCGGTATAATCAAAGGGAAGCTTAGCACTCTGCTACCGCACTGATGACGTGGTTCGGATACTTTTTTTGTGTTCGTGCGAAGGATTGCCCTACGGCATAAGAACATATTCTCATATGTAGAACACTGCACCCTCAGCGCGCAAAAATTCAAGAAGATACCGGTGCTGGGCCCCCATATCCAGCGCTTTAGATCTGGGGGTCTGCCAGGATGGAGCCCTGTGCCTCGGAGGTGTTGCGTTCGGGCGTCTCTAAGGCCTGGGCAAGTCCAGAGCAAATGTTCAACGTCATCTTCAGACGCAGGAACCGCTGACACCACCACCACCACCAGAAAACTACCTGTATGGAACACAAAACAGTGCTGATAATGGTTATGAGGAAGACATAGTTCACGATAAGCAGACACAGAAAGATAATAGCTGTTATTAAATATACGCCTGGGCCCGCGTAATGCCACGTCTTCAAGCCACTCCATACGCCACCAATTGCCCTTGCTGGCATTGTTGCGGTGATACATCTTTTGTTGGGTGCGTTTGGGTATGGTCATGCAGTTCTATGGGATCCGACCTTGGTCTCGTAGGAATTACATGTAGGCATGCAGAAGTTGAGGTGACGGGGATCCTCATATTTTGTGCAGTCTAGCCGGAGTATCTAGGTCTTAGCTTGTCGTATTAACGCTAACTTGGTGTCCTGTGCGTGTGTCGGAAGTCTAAGGGATTTCTCTCCTCTTCAATCATCCTTGAGTTTAGGTGCTGTCGGGCCACATGAGTGTATGGTCGGGGTTAACATGCGGCCGGGCTGCAGCCTCTGGGGCAAGTTGATTCACTTTTTCATTGCCTGTTACTCCTTCCTGCCAAGGTATCCTGTAGAATGTTATCGTTGAATTGGTGAAGTTATTTAGCTATTCATGTCCGCCGGTATGGCTGTCGTAAGATGGCAAGTTGGGCTAGTTGGTGCAGATTCAGATTCATGGTGAAAAACAGCGCACGAAACACAGGGACAAAAAGAAGAGGGGACGACGCACAGCGCTGAATCTTAATGGTTGTCGTATTTCTCTGTTGAAGAGCTGGAGACAGACACTTTCGGAATCAGCGTGTATGTAGCAGTGCATTGTGGAGTTGGATGTGTGTGCAATAGCAGTGGCGATAACCATGCGTCAAGCCAAGGCCGTTGCCAAAAGGGAGTATTGTTTCTATTCTAATTTTCCCCTGAGGTTGGCATGTATTATTTCTGACGCTTTATATGTTACTGCTGCGTCTTTGTCTACGTGGCTGCTGAATTGGTCCCAACTGTTCGTTTGGGGAAAAATATCTCGCTCAGATTCCGCGGTGCAGCGACAGCGCACGTGTCCTAGTATAGGCTCAACTCTTAGCAAAATATCGTGTATGGGTTGAAATGGGTCATGTGTAGCGATTCTCGGAATGGATACCCAAGAAGGCTATTGATAGTGTGCACATGACGCAATGCTAGAAAAAAATGAGGAATACTGGTTGTAGGAAGCTGAGAAGAGGGGGGGGGGGGCA
Source organism: Haemaphysalis longicornis (assembly GCA_013339765.2). Lineage (NCBI taxonomy): Eukaryota > Metazoa > Arthropoda > Arachnida > Ixodida > Ixodidae > Haemaphysalis > Haemaphysalis longicornis. The sequence goes on along the minus strand of CM023452.1, from coordinate 148,487,149 downwards.
TGTGGACATTGCATCTGGAGGAGAAAATCAAATCACAGTTACAACACTCAGAACAGGGCATCCCGCAGGGCTTAGTACTTTCACCCACGCTTTTTAAGCTTGCAATGTTTAGGATACATAGACACACGGACCAATGCAAATATCAGACACGTGATATGCGCACACCACATCACATTCTTGGTTAGAAGAGGCTGACTAGGTGACATACAGGTAACTTTACAGCACGCAGTCGATCACGCCAGTAAGGCAGCAAGAGAGACCGGACTAAAATGGTCACCAGAAATGTCGTGCTTCTCTGGATACATAACTTAACATTGAATCCTCCGAAAATTGTCATCAAGAAGGAATACGTCTCCATACCGCTCAAAAATGTTCCTCCAGGTATTTAGACTCCTCATTCAAAGTGATTGCGGAGGCCCTGCTACTACCGCTCATCGCTATAAGTCGATATGGTGAACTAATCCTGAAGATGACGGACAGAAAGTGATCAGACAAAAATGGTCCCAAGCAACGAGACTTCTAACGACTACGAGATGCACTTTTAATTTCAAGAATAAAAGACCGTGCACCGCACACCACCCTCACCAACGCACAGCGAAGGGAGAATCAAAGCTCTGGCAAAAAAGGAACCATCGATTGCGCTTGGAATTCCGGTTAATGCAAGCACCACGGCGGCTCTTGACACAGGGATGCGAAACAATCTGAGGAAATAGTAGATGTCCATACGTACAGGCAGCACTCAGACTAAAAGACAATCCGGGCTCTACAAGTGCAGCAAACTCTTGCTAGAACTAAACCGCTTTATTCGATATTTCGCTTTGTTCGTAGTGTTCAGTGGTTCCCAATTAAGTGTACACAAAGTACATCACACTACTTTTTTACGAAATATCGCGTATAACAAAGCTTGTTTCTTGTCCCGAGGACTTCGTTATAAGGAGTGTACGCCCCAGTATACGGTACGCACCACAAGCAGTCAGGAATGGGGTCCTAAAACAGCCACGACTCGTGTACACAACATAATAACGCCAACGTCCGCCGCAGTAGCTGGAACAGCTCCCTGGCTTCGGCAAAGACGGTGGCAGGCGGCCAGGGGCGACGCGTCACGCTTTGACCGCACAGCAGCTCCAGCGAGCATGTCACCAGCGGCCAGGCGATTCATCACTCATAAGGCGCTCCTCCGCCTCGTCGGAACCGCGAGAACAAGATCGACGACGAGCAGTCAGCGTATATACTGACTCACACGCGCTTCCAAGATACCCGAGAAAAAAAGAAAATGAAACAAACATACTGAAACAAACATACTGAAAAAGTCGCAATATCAGCGAAAGTTTGCGTATATCACAACACCTGTTGGGCGGCCACTTGCGTTGAGGGGGGTCGAACGGCTACAACGCTTGCAAGAGTGCTGAAGAGTCGGCCGCCGAGAGGGTGGTAATTATAGCGTACGCTGCGTACGCCGCAACAGAATCCGACAAGGGCTATCCGTAAGACGGTTGCGCCAATGCCAGGCGGACATTTTCTTCGGCTGATTTTGTGCGGTTCGTGGTCTCGGGAGAGAGAGAGAGAGAGAGAGAGAGAGGAGAAGAGAGAGAGAGAGAGAGAGAGAGAGAGAGAGAGAGAGAGAGAGAGAGAGAGAGAGAGAGAGAGAGAAGAGAGAGAGAGAGAGAGAAGAGAGAGAGAGTATGTGTGTTTTTGTGTGTGTGTGGGCACAAACACACACACACACACACACACGCACACACACACAATATATATATATATTTTAGAAAATCGTAGACGCACGATTAAAAACAAGAACAGTGGTTTACTGACGTTTCGACTGGAGGACCAGTCTTCATCCTCGAGAACTTTCTTCTACTGCTTATATATATCTGCAGTGCTCGTCCTGCAGGTGCTCGTCCTGCAGGGACCACAACTTTGGTCTGCGAGAGCGGAGAGGCGACGATGATCTGTCTAGCGCGTGCGCCAGTTTTCTTGCCCAACAAGGATCGCGGCGGCGCGTTTCAATCAACCCAGGCGCGCAGGGAGCAGTCGATCCTTCAGGCGCACGCGGCCTCTTCAGTGCGGCGGGGCTTTGAGTGAAGGAGGAACGTCCAGGCGCCTCGGGGGGAGTGACGAAATGCCTACTTCTTTCGAGGAATCCACTCGCCCGCACTACGAGCGATTCTAACGATGGGCAGTTGCTCTCCCGCAATCCTTTCTCTGTAGACATTCACTTCACGCTGCCCCTTGTATAGATAGATATACAGAAATTAATCGGAGTGCGTTCCAGCAGTCGGGCGAAGACTGGTTTTGGCCCCTTTCTAAACTGCCGAGTATAACAACAATAACAAAAATTCACTGCCAAGAGAGAGGACACCTGCCAAATCAAAATATGAGAAAACAGAGAGGGAGGGAGGTGGCCGGTGTTCAGCCTTTGCTCTGATCTAAAAGGAGTTCCCCCACTTCAGTCTTAAAGCGTTCCTTACAAAGTGACGTCACTTTATGCTGTGCACAACCCTGGGCCATGATGAGGAACGCCCTCTTTGCAGTTCCATGTTTTGAACCGGATGACGACCACAGCTTCGAGCGGTAAACAATTGAATCAAAGAGCGCCGCTCTTTCAGTGTCATTATAGGATGCTTCGTAAAAAAGCAGGAGCCGCGGAGGTGAGTGATTACTTGGCACAGGAGTCGGAAGATGGTCCGAGGGAACGAAGTCGGCTACGTCACCTTTTACTCGCCAAGTTTTCTTTTTCGAGCAGCAAATAGGCCGGATGGAGAGGATTGGGTTTTTGGGACGTTTACCGAGCGGGTACCCTGGAGTCTAGGCAGGAACAAAATACACGAAAAAAAAAACTGGTTCATTCCTCTATCATAGGAATCGGTAAAACACGAAAGTGAAATGATGTGCAGCGAAATCTGCAGCTGAGCATTGTGGGTCGGCGGCTGTCTTGTGGGTGTGCTTGGCGAGCGACGTCACGCTGGCGCGTCACTTCGGCAAAGGTGTACTGGCGTCATTTCCGTGACGGATGTGACGTCAGTGAAATCTTGTGGTATCGCGGCATAAAACAGTATCCTGTTAAAATATAAAACGGACAACCCTAAGTGTAACGTACTCTTTAGTACTAAAGGTTGCTTCCCCGCAAGAAGACCCTGTGTGAAGGGGTGCACCCTTTACAGGCAGCTTGCTTCCTTGTGTCACTTACGTGACGGATATGACGTCAACGAAATCTTCGTGAGTCCCGGAATAAACACTTTCGTGTTAAAATGTTGCGTATCCGCTTGCTTCGCTGCAAATGTCATCGAAAGACCTCAGGGCTCGGTATAAGTGCCTTAATTATTTTTAGTTTACGCCAACGATATTGTCAGAGTTGACGTGTACTGTACAGTGCTCCTGTACACAGATGACTGCGTAATCTACACTAACGTTGAAGGTGTGCATGATATTGCTTCCCTGCAGCGTGACCTGGATACGTTTCAAAGTTGATCTGGGAAGTGGCGAATGTCATTGAATATCTCCAAATGTACAAAATCCGGAACTTTGTCGATGGGAACTGAGTTTAAGTAATAGGGAGAATGTCGCAAAGTAAATTTGCGCCCAAAACTGTTTTTAGCGCGATTTTACATTGATACATTCTTGATAATACTTAAAATCAGATCCCATCAATAATGTTTAAGATTTTAAGTACCTTGGTGCGTAATTTACGGAAGCAAATTTACGGTGGAGGAAACACGTTCAATTGTACCAAACAAAGCGTCCCGGACATTAAATATTCTCAGGAGAAATTTCCGTGGAGTGCCAGCAAACGTAAAAGAGCACTTGTAATGCTTCTTACGTGCGACCTATTCTAGATTACGCCTGTGCGGTTTGGTATCCGCATATGGCTACACTATCGGGTGCCCTTGAATGCGGGCAGAACCTAGCGGTCCGTCTTGCCACCAATGGCAGAGTCCTTCTGCGTATGGTTATGACTGTGACCACAGTGTTTCGGCTATGCAAGAGTCCTTCGGATGGGCACCGTGAGAAAGAAGGCACCTGTGCGACAAACTCGAACTATTTTATCGTTTATATTTTTATAAAAGTCGAATCGATAAGAGTTTGTACCTTCCCGCACCATACTTCGTATCGTGCGCCATACTTTGCTCTGACCACAACTGCAATTAATTTTCGTGAATTTAGCTATAATAAAAATGTTTGTCACAGCTCGCTTTTTTATATATTACTTCTGTTTGGAATAAGTTGCCGAATCGCATTTTTGAATGTACAACCGATGCAGCGTTTAGTATAGTGCTTTCAAATATCCCTCAAACCGGTTATCCGGCTAAACCGGCTCGTAGCGACTCCAGCCTTCAAAGCCGGTTATCCGAATATCCGGATTTTCAGCCACAGATAATCAGTGTATCCGGATTCGCTAGCCGGTTAACCAGATGTTCTAATATTCGAACGGCTGGGTGTGCAGTATATTCTGCAATGGAGCAGCCACGGTAAGGAAATCGGCTTTAAAAGCGATTCCGAAACGGTGACGCCATAAAATTGACGCCAAAAAACCTCCTCCGGTTAGCAAAACTATCTTTTGTACATAAAAAAGAAATCTGGGCATCCGAATATTCGAATACAAAACCGATTAACAGGGTACGCTAACCGATCACTCCGGTTATCAGGTTATCCGGCTTTCATAGTCGAATAATCGGTAAAACGAATAACTGGGTTGCCGCAAAACCAGTTTGTTGTCGCCCCACTACCGTTTAGTGCGTTCATTCGCGATGTGACCTGATTTCTGTTTATGCCTGCTGAATTGATTTTTTATGCCCTTGTACTTCTTTGTTTGTACCCCCACCCTCCCCGCAAAAATGGCTTATGGCGCAGCAGGTTTTCTGAACGAACAATTAAATAAATATATGTCTTCTGTCGCCCCTCCCAAGTGACACCCTTCTCTCCCACCTTCTCTCTTCTGGCTCATGCCATAATGAATGCAATGGAGGTAGCTATTGAATTCAATTCTCCCGCGTTCGCGCTGCTCGCCAGCCGTATGTAGTGACGTTGCTATTTCTGCTGTTCATGGCGACACATTCTGTGTTTGAGTTTGCTTTGATCTCTCCTATCCTGGACACCGTTTTTATTGCGTTGTTTTTTTTTTAGTTATCGTAAAAACCAATCTAATATGTATCCCTAATTAAGAGCACGGCTCTGTTATGTGTAGTTATATCTCGTCTCTGTTGCGCCTGGGGTTTCCCAGGCGATGAATGATGTGGGCATCTATGTGGCCTAGAAGCAGTTTTAGTATTTTTAAAGGATTTTTTTCTGTATATACTGAGCATTCAAGGACTCTCTAACCTGCCGTATGCATGTGTGTTTGAATTGAGTAGTTGAATTGAGGCAGGCAGACAGACGAAGTTTTCCCTTTTAGGCGGTCCAGGAATGACTCTCGTATTCGAAAGAGCTAAGCACGCGTGCCGACGGCCAAACTCTTCTTCTCTAAACTTGCGTAGAGAAGAGGAGTGTTTTCTAAACCCACAGCGAAGATTCTCTAAACCTTCGCTGTGGCACAACGTTCACTGTGACAGTGATGCCGATGAAATCGAAGAGGCAGTGCAAAGAAAAAGAAAAGGAGCGCCTCAAATACCAAATCAGCAGATAAAACAAAGGCGGCACAAGTTTTCAGTGAGCCGAACATGTCAGCGATATACATGCCCTTCTTTCCGCGCCAAGCCCACTGACCCCGAGACCTGGCGCCTCCAAAGCCCCTCGAACCTCGCTTGTATACAGGAGCATATATACTACCCGTTCAAAGATAAAAACGCCGCAGTTTCTCACTCGAGTCGCTCAGTTCGGCATGCAAGCTTCAAACGCTCGACACAGGTTGCGCGCATCGGGACCTGATTTGTGAAAGCGATAACCCCGTCTTAAAGATGGTGCGAGCTATGCTCACATAAATAAGTCGATGGAGAGCCGACGACGTTAACACAAATATAAAAAAAAGAATACGGGGGACATCTTTAAGTGTCGCGTTTATGCTTGAAGGGTGGCGAAGCCTTTCTCGAATGAATGATACGGTCGCCTTTCGCTTTGACGCGTAGTGCGCGCCAAAGACGCCAAGGCAGCGTTCGGCCCATTTGGTATTCTCCGAGCGCTCCGAGACAGAACGGAACCGGCTTGATAAAGAGAAGAGGCTGGAGGTTTGAAAAGGAAAGACTCATGCGACGGGGTAATACGTGCTCGCCGGAGGAATCGGATAGCGGCCGTATTCGTGTACGCACTGTTTACACGCCACGGTGAAATTTGAGATGATTCACGGGTTGATTCGTCACGTGCGTGATATAAGGTAGAGACGTGCCTGTTTGCGAATGCCCGACTTTCCGTTTCTTCTGAAAGGGAAAACGATAGTGTGATCACGGAGGAATGTCTGGGAGATTCGACGGCATAGTTTTAATTGCGGTTTAACATTTATCAAGCACGCTTATAGAATTTTTGGATTCACCACAGAAGCATTTCGGGTAGTTGGTAGTTTCGCGGGTAGAGGTTCCGTAAATATAAAGAAACGTTGACAGCGGCTGCAGCTAAAAAACGTAACGTAATGCTTCCCAGACTAGCTGCGTCTTTTTCGGGATTATCAGGTTTGTCTTCAGGAATCTCAATGATTTCAATATATTACGCTGAAATTAGAGAGAAATGGAGAGAGAGAGGGAGAACAGCGTGAAACAGTAATTTCACTGCTTCATAATGGAATGAATGAATTGCGTTCGCTTCAAGTTAAAAGGTTTAGATTTAGATATAGGAACTGCTTTAAAAAATTCTACTGTTTTATTTTTTTTATTTTATTCAGAATACCCGTAAGGGCCCTCTCACAGGAGGGTATTACATAGGAGGGGGGGGGGGGGGTATAACACATACCGGTACATAAAAATGGTTAATAAGAGCAGAAAACACGCAAACTGAAAAACTATACAACTACTAAATAAATTGGAGTAAAATATAGGGTCAATATCCCTATCCCTTCTTCACTACCCCTTCTTAAAGACAGCTGAGAGAAACGCGAAAGCTTTCTCAGAGCGTCAAACGTGCTCCTAAGCTTCGCTGAATGTCGGACCAATACATTGTCAAACCCTCAAAAACCCAAATCGCAAACGAAGAACGAACCCATGCGATGATTTTTCGCGCACTAAGTGAACAAACCTATACGAACGATCTAAATGTATACCGATACGTGTTTTATGAGGTGAAGGTATACTACTGTAGTCGATTGATACAAGTACTGTTTCATCTAGCACCGTTCCCTCTTTCGCGATTTTCAGGTAACTGTTTTGACACTATGGAAGACCGTTTCATGCTCGAGCCGTGTGTAATGGAGATATCTATTGGAGCTTTTCGGTCGCCCAACCGGTCTATGAGAAATACATTAGTTTTTTTTTGACAGGACGTTGTCGGTCCCACTAAGAAAGCTTTCGCTTTAAAAGTTATACCGCATGATGATCTGCTGCAGCCATTTTCGATGCTGGGTGCAGTAGTTTTGTCCGACACGAATTTACACGAACCGTTGCGTTGTCGTGGAAACTTTTCTTTGCGCTAAACACGCCCTGTACCACAGTCTAATGCTGCCTGTAGAGACACAGCCACTCGGTCCTGTACTCACCAATCTTCTCAGGCTTGCGAAGAAAAGTAGACGTTTAGTTAAAGGAGCCATGAAGACAAAATACAAGTTGGGTGTATTAGAAAGACTGCTTAGTCCCGATAACAATGATATCTGCAATAATCCCTAATTGGAATTGGCAGTATGTGTAAATAAATAATAAATAAATACCAATATCATCGCAGTCTTCGAAAAAATAACGGAGATATGAAAGAAAACGTGTGAAGCAGTGGCGACTCCCTAGCTAATTTCCTGCAACTTTTCTATGACGTCACGGAAGTTTGTTTGTGCGATTGGCGGCCGCTTAACTGACCTGTCGCGACAACGCATGACTGGACGTCTGTAATGGGGCCTCTAGTTCCATTTGACCGCATCACTTGAACGCTAACGCGCAGTTAACGCACTGAAAATTATGTGTTATTCTTGGGCCGTATGACGTCATTCTTGCTCATAACACGTCATTGTGGCACAAAATTTGAAAGTTTTTAAATACATCTTGCTTTTTTTTTCGTTAGAAAAACATCTTTTGTGGCTGTAATGGTGCTGAGTAAGATACTGAATCCTAGTTCTTTCAAATTAAACGAAGTTGTATTTTGTCTTCATGGCTCCTTTAAACATTACCATTTGGCAGGACTGTGTTTCGGCGTCAGCAGTAGGCTTCTCAGCAACCGGCGTTCCTCTTGGTGGTAGGTCGTTCTAACAGGCAACAATCAAACCTGCAGCAACGTAGCGTACACTCACTTACGTACTATCTCTGGGTTCAATAAAATGTTTAGCTCCGCCCCCTTTCCCCCTCTATTGTGTTCTTAAGTGATCTGTAACGAACGCCAATTTTCGAAGAAGCTCGGAGATGGAAGCCCGCATACCCGCCTCTCGTCCAACTCCGAAAAAGTGGTGAGGGTTGGCAGATGCATCGAACTCTTTTAGGAGATATGATCCTCGTTCTTTACGGGAATGTCTGCTAGTATAACACGGTAATACATACTCGTTGAAACCGAAATTGTAGTGCATTCAAGTAGGCGCTCGCACACAAGCACGCACACACGCACGCACGCACGCACGCACACACACACACACACGCTCGCACACGCACATGCACACATGCACACACACACAGGGTAAGAGAGAAGAAAACAGGAACGCAGAAGGCAAGGACATTCAGAGAGAGATCACTAACCCTTCTACATCGAAGCATATTCTCTTGGTTTTGTTCATTAGCGTAACATTGAGGCTAGTAAAAAGAGAAAAGCCGCAAGAAGAACGAAAAAGAACAACCAGTGAAAGAATTGACGCAGTGTAAAAGGTAACTGTAATTTCGCGAAAAACACACAACGCCATTACAGTGCCAAGTAATTTATTTGGGATGCATAGATCCGCACACCTGGGAATGCACTTCGTCTTGGCTTATCGACTGCACTTCTACAGTGTATTCGCCCCGGAGAGTATTTAAAAACGCTCGGCGTCAAAGACACGGAGTGCGAAAGACACATCTACGCTGCCCCACGAAAAGAGTACCTGGAAAGAATGCCTATACAACAAACGGCCCGCCACGCTCTCGAAAGCAGCCATTTCAATCTCCCACGCAAACGCGACGCTGGGGCGACATGCCAAGTCGGCTGGGTGTGCGCGAGAAAGCTGTTCCTGACTCATAAAAAGGTTATCGGCTCTGTTGTTTATGTAACCACTCGTTGTGTTCTGCGCATAACTTTGGCGAGATGTTACAGGTGCAGCGACCGCATGTGCTCGCGAGGGTCGGACTATTCCTTCGAAACGACCGTGCGCGCATGCACGCATGGAGGGAGCAGGTCACGCAGCGATGGAACTCCGCACCGTGGGGAAGTTGACCTGCAGTGTGACAAACTACACGCCATGGTGTTCGCGCAAAAACCAGTGCCGCACGGTAATATTGTGGACGCCTTCATTATTAAAGGTGATAGCTAATCCCTTCTTGAGCTACCTGCACGCGAAAATGTCTGTCTGTCTGTCTGTCTGTCTGTCTGTCTGTCTGTCTGTCTGTCTGTCTGTCTGTCTGTCTGTCTGTCTGTCTGTCTGTCTGTCTGTCTGTCTGTCTGTCTGTCTGTCTGTCTGTCTGTCTAGATTCAGCCACCCTACCGAAAATAGGTGAAATAAGGCTTGAACGCACAGTATGGTATAAACGCAAGACGATTCCAAACAAAATAATTAAAACTGCTGCCGTTGTTCATACATGGTCACATTATTCAGAGCAAAGGAGTCCTCAGTCATATTTACGACAAAAAGTAAGTAATAATTCTTTTTTTTTTATTTTAAGATAAATAATTTTTCATTAAAAATGCAGGTTGCACTTCTATTCACTCCAGAGAATAAAAAAAAAGAAAGCTAAGATAAAAGCAAAAACTCAAACAAAATATGTTGACTTTCGTTGCTTTTATTTATATATTCGTGTAGCATTTTTTTGTTCAGATTTTCTGCAATATATTTTAATTTTTTCTGGCTTGACGCATTATCTGCGAGAACCACGAATGTCGTCGAGCGGAACCCTTCGTCGGATTTAATTACGGGAAGCTTGAGGTGACGCATTTACTTAACTCCCAGTGACCGCCCTCCAACTGTAGCGCTGCATCGGTAGGCTCTGCAAATAAAACGGCAAATACGCTCTAGCAACGAAATATTTCGCGCAAGATTTTACAGATATTTGTGTCTGCGAATGTGGGTTTCGCGGCAAGGTGCGTTAGGCCCGCCGAAGCCGCCGAGAACATACGCTCCGAGCCCCCCTTGCATTACCCCGATGGTGGGTCGCGCTCACAACGAGGAAAACGGAACATTTCGGATGGCCTCAAACATACATTTGTGTACAAAACTTGTTGAGCTAGTTGGTGTATGGCTGTAGCAGATAGACGAATAAAGCGCTAAGCGGTCGAAAACGAAGGTAGACCCGAAGCCATAGCGCCTGTTTATGTGTCTTCCTTCGTCTTCGTCCGTTTAGATTCGTCTATCTGCTACTGCCTTTGTGTAGCTTCGGGTGATGAGACTCACAAGGCGATTCATCGCGTAATCTCAGGTCCTAATCACAAATTAATTCGTACAACCGATTGCCACGCACGTTTTTTTTTTTTTTTCTTGCGTTCCACATTTTGGTAATGACGCACTTCCCAGCCCTACCATGCAAGTCGACGGCAGAAACCGAAACTGCATGTCACGCGCTTGAAGGCGTTCAATGGCGAGGCGCTGCTAGCGACACCTATTCCAGGAGAGCCCAACGGCTCGCTGTAAACCTGCCCGACACCTACTACTCTTCACCGTATCTTTTCACCGCATCACCTCTACTGGGAGTGTCATCCCCAATCTTGCCGCTTCGTCCCAGCTCCCGCATCCCTCCCGAGGATGACCGCCTGGCTCTGGGTCACGGCGTGGATGCCAAGTCAATCCAAGAACTCCTGACAGCCCCCTGCGTGGCGGCCTCTGGGAGAGCTACGCATCGGTCGCTCCCCAATGAAAAAACTGCGAGACGATCACCCGGATTAGAACAGCTTAAATAGATTCAAGTCAAACACTGGACTATTACCCAAAAGGGAACAACTTCGCTCGATGGCGAGACAAATGCGCTGACGAAATATGCCGATATTTTAGCCGTTACCACCGTCTCTACCGAAAAACACGCCCGATAACGCGCTGAGGACTATCAAAAGATGGGAGCCACCGCTATCCGACAACTGCAGACTAATACGCAACCCCGCAGCATCCTTCTTCACGCCATCTTCCCCTCTCAATGCCCCGTCCCCTGCGATTCCTGTGTTTTCTACCGGAACCCTGTGCTTTTCAGGTATGAGGATGTCAATGAACAACGAACCTCCATCCCACTCCTCTGTGTCCTACAAGCGATGGATGGCTTGCCGGATCAGCATGGACCCCGGTATCCATCAAGACCTTGTGATAAGGGCCCAGACAAAAGTCACAACCGGAGTATCCCGGTATAAGGGCGGCGTACACGGGGCGGGCTACCACCTGCACCTGATTCTCCCTAAATAAAGATTAATCAATCAATTATGCCTCTCCCTTGTCGTGTGCTCTGTCTGACATCTGATATTTACGGTTACCACTATACACAGGGTGTACCAACTATCATGCACCAAGACTTAAAAAAGACGAGCAATGGGGTCAATCCAAGAAAACCTGGTGCATAATGTTTCCAGTACAGTGGAGCAGCGGCCAGTAATTTCATGTTACTGATATTTAATTAGGTAATTATAAATAATTTTCGAACTGGAGAAGTACTGTCCCTATCCTTAAATTGTCAACGAGCCATGAGGGGCGTCTAACTGCGGTATTTTCAGGCGACGTACTAATTGCGCATTCATTTTTTTATGATTGATAAAGAAACCCTGTGAAATATGAAAAATACCACGTGACGGCGCTCCCGCCAGCATCGTGAAGCATGGCGCTCAGATAAGCTGACTGAAAGCAACTGCACGCTTCGCCTGTCACACGCCCGAAGAGACAGAGCACCTTGATAAGGCATGAAGGGAGCAGCAACAAGTTCGGCGGATTAGCAGCGATTGCTTTTCTTTCTTCTATATTTCTTTTCTTTGTTTCATTCCGGCTAACTCAGAGGGAGCCCGTTCGGGGGCCTGCTTTATGATGCAGGCGGGGTCACGGTCACGTGGTATTTATCATATTCCACGGGGTTTCTTTATCAGTCAGATAAGTGAGTGCGGAATTAGTTTGTCGCTGAAAATACCGCAGTTACAGGTCCCTCGTGGGTACCTACAGTTTAGTGATTGGGACAGTAGTTCTTAAGTTAGATGATTAATTACAATTGCCTAATTAGATATCATTAACAAACTAATTACTGGCAAGTACTCCGCTGTAGTGACAACATTATGCACTAGATTTTCTTGGATTGACGCCATTGCTCCTTTTGAAAAACTTTGTGCATGATAGCTGGGACACCTTGTCTAAAGAGGACGATCAGAATAAGTATTATTGAAATTCAGTGCTTATCAAGTACCTGCGCATCTGGTTTGGCTCATTAAACCTCACGTGCGTGCGTAGTAAGGGCGCTGCCACCATTTAATGAAGAAACGCCCGCGGCGATAGGCGGCATTACTCACATCCGCGGGGTTTTCGTCGCTCGTTATGGTTTTATTACTGCGAAAACATTAGTTGGCCAGGCCGGACGAAGATTTGATTTGATTGTTGGGTTTAACGCGCCGACGCAACGCAGGCGATGAGGCGCGCCGTAGTGGAGGGCTCCGGATTAATTTTGACCACCTGGGGATCTTTATCGTGCGCCGAAATCTCGTACACACGGGCGTTTTCGCTTTTCGCCTCCATCAGAAAAGCGGCCGTCGCGGCCGGGAAACGAACCCGCGACGGACGAAGATCCGACGTCACAGGTCCCCACATGGCACACAATATGACTGGCGGCTCAATGAATAAAATTACTCCCACCTCCCCTCGCGGGGACCCCTGTGTAGATGCGACGCATAGGGGGTTCCGTTGTTGTTTCCGTTAGGTTGATTCTCCCATCGCGTGAAACGTGCCGTGAACCCCCTGCCGCGGCTATGACGCAACGTGGCGCGGCTATGACGCAACACAATCCAACACAATCCACTTTAATCTAATCCAATTTAAATCCAATCCAATCCAAGCCAAGCCAAGCCAATCCAAGCCGATCGAATCCAATCCAATGCCCCTCGCGAGAGAGTGTTCGCTATCGGAGAGGAGAGGGGGTGAGCGGCGGAGAGCGCAGCTCGCGCGGCGAGGAGAATGGGGGAGGGGTGTGGACGGACAACGACAACGACGTATGGAGGGACAAGGCGAGTGAATGAGATGCCGTCGCATCTAAAAACGGGGTAATTGAGCTTAAAAGAGACGGAATCAAAGCCCGTTTCTTCAAAGAAAGGTAGTTAAAACGCGAAGCTATCTCCCGTGCAACCTGAGTCAATGTCAAAGTCCAAAATTTGAAGTACTTCCACCGTATTGGAGTGGCGCAAACGGATAGGCGTCACCTTCACAACTCGAGGGACCCAGCTTCGATTTTTGCCTTGTTTCATCACCATCATCGTTTTGTGAAGCGCGTCGTGTAATTTGGCTTTCCTGCAGTACGTTTTGCACAAAGAAGGACGCCAATAGTTTGGCATAGAAAGCTTCGCTTTAATACCGAAAATTTAACTCTTGGTGAGGGCGTTCCAAATGCGAGTTATAACCCCAACACCACCGAGCTGCGCGACCTACCTGACTGTAATGAAGGTGGACTTAGGGAATGCGTTGTGGCCTCCGACTGGAAACTTGTTTTGGAGGCATATACTAAGGCCTAAATGAGTAATTTCGGCATGATGACTATAGAAGTAGCGATTAGGCGAGCAGCTAAGTACGTTTCCGCTAATTGTACTCTTTGCTTGGAGATGTGAGCGGGGTACGTGTCGAGTCATTTCCACCAAGAAGAACAAAGCACGCAAAAGAAAAATGGTAATAATAATAATGAGGTGACACGATAAGAAGTTGAGCACTGATAGTTTCGCAATTTCTGCATCATAAGAGGTGCTTAGGGGCCCTTGTGATTTTTCGTCATAAACGATAGCCAACAAGCAGCCACGAGGGAAGAGTGACTGACCGAGGAGATATAGCGCAAATATGTAATCACGGTTTCTTGATTTTTCAAGCGAAGCTTATATTGGCTGACTTGCGCCTGTCGGTGGTGGCGTACGCCGAAACACCTTGCCGCAAGGCCAACTTTATCCACGTGCTTTAACGGCGATGATGAAGATGATGATGACGACGACGATGATGATGATGCTCTTGAAGTGTTTGGCACATACCCAGTCGGGGGGATTGGCTAGGGATAAAGTGTTGACTGTTGGAGGTTGTCGATTGTTTGAGCTCGCCGTTTGCAATGGGTACCAATTAGCTCCGTCGCTCGCATCACGCCCCATCGCAGGAGCGGTCGTTCGCCCTCGTTAGGGCAGTTCACCTTCTAGCGAACACGGGTAGGCCGCCCGCGGTTCGCTCCGCGGAAGTGCGGAAAGCCATTGAAGAACGTAAACGCTCTTCAATGGATAGCATTATTACGTAGCATTACCCCGAAGACCGAAGTTGGAGAAATGTGGCTTTAAGGCTCAAATGATCATTTGTTTCGCTTTGAAGGGCGCGCGGCGGCTGGTTTCTGTTGGTACGGCATGCGCTACACTTGACAGCACCATCTTCAAACGAGTAGCGGAAGCTTGGCTGCCAAGCCGGGATGAAATTGACTTTTACGGTGAAACCACATCCTACAGACTTTTCGCCATCCGGTCATACGTATGCCTATAACTGCACGCTTTTTTAGCATATCCCGGGGATTTCAGCCTCCTAAAAGCAGCGCCAGTGTATTCCGTCGATAAATTCCCTCGTCTGCCTACTTTCTCCCGGGAAAAACCCTTTCGTTCAAAACAGGATGAAGATTTGAGACTAAAGGGTGAAAACCAGAGCTAACTAAGTATTTATGAAAAACAGGATAGGCTACAGGGTTCACACACAAAAAAAAGAAAGTAAACGAGTACTGATTGTTCACACATCAGAAAGTACGGAAGTAGGTCGAGAAATGAGCGAGTAAAGGGAATCGGTAATTTGGTAGAAAAAAAGAACAATAAAAGAAAACTGGAACTGAAATTTGTAGTCTTTCCGTGTTGCAACACCTGCCCCATACAACACGCTCCTTCCTTGGAAAGGCGGTGGTCGACAGGGGATGTAAACAGGACGAAAACTTTCACGGAATACTCTAAAAAAAACAAAAACACGCACACAAAAAACGACCGAGACTTCGAATGTCCGAGCTTAAAAACGCACAGGCGAAGGCGGGGCATCAAGCGGAAAGGAACAAGAGGACCGGAAAAAGGCGCGAACGAAATGAAAAGTAACAGGAATAGCACCAACTTCGCACGTGTGCGCGTACATACACACAGACAGACACGCATCACTCGCGTACGCACAAACTGCGAGCTGGGCTGGACCTGCCGAGAGGGAAATTGCTGTTATGTAAGGGCCCCGCTCTTACCCACCGGAGAAAGGTTTCCCCGGCTTTCGCCCGAAAGAAGCCGGGTTCACACACACACGCAGGTCCCTACTCTTTCTCTCATCCTGCCGAGGAGGACGAAATCCACCCTCTCTACCTCCACCGTTTTCTCTTTCGATGGTGTCCTGCTACGGTTTCGGCTATGCTCCGGTGCTCTGCCGCTACCCTCTCCTCGCATCTTTCTCTCCCTACCTCCCAGACTTCTCTCGTGGAAAGAAGAGCGATGAGCGGGAGAGGAGGAGAGAGAGGAGGAGAGTGCGGAAGGGTGAAGCATCGCTTCTCCGGACGCGGGAGAGGCGGCCGCATAAAAGAGCCGCGCGCAGTAGTGGCAAAATGCAGACAACTGTTCCGACCACCGTCGTCCAAGCTGAATCAGGCGGGAGACAACAACGCAACGTCGGTGATTGCTTCGAGGTCGCTGTTTGAATTCCGTCGGCGGAGCGAGACTGTGGGGGCGAGGGAGCCATATAGCGGCAGTCGATAACTTCGAAGAGCGGCCCTGCGATCGGTGTGTTGTAATAACGGTCCTGCTTGACGGTAGAGGTCGGCTTCGAGACGCTTTTGTGACAAGAAAGCCGGTGCGTTTTCATCTTTGGACACCTGCCAACCCCTGGAGAAGGCTTCGTTCGTCGGTGTCAAGATTTGGTTCCCTAATTTAAACAAGGTAAGTCCTTGCGCATCACCGGTTCGCCCCCCTCCCCTTCCCCCCCCCTTTTTTTTTGCGAATGAGTTGAGGTACTCAAAATGACCTGAAGATTGGTGAAACGTTGCGGCAGAGTCATGTTTATGTTATCATCCTTCGCAATGATTTGGACGCGTCAACAGTAAAATCATCCCGCACCAGAATGTCTCGAGGCCATCCCAGCCCCTATGCTGTAAGGCTACGAATATGCGAATATTACTTCAGCAGTGACACCAAGACCTGGGCCGTAATCAGCACGGTAGTGGATTGCTCAGAGATCAGTTAGGGCAAGTTTCTAAATTAGTATACGTTCTGTGGTTGTGGGCTCGGTTAGCGTATACCTGAAAACCCCTTGTGTCGTTTTATGTAATTCTAAAACCTCGCTGACATAAAGGCGCGGTTGTCGTGGAGCCCAAATTCGGAAATCTGTGTGCTCAATAACTGCTTTTTGTTGCTTCTGCACTGAGCCTTGCGAACGCAGCTAAACCGAGAAGAAGTTGACAAAAAGGCGTCTCTTTGCGCGTGCATGTAGTAAGAGTAATGCACGGGAAAATATGTGACCATTCAGCGTACTTATGCTTCCTTGGAGTTAAATTACCATTAATAATAAATATTACTATCTGAAATTACCAACATATTCATCAGCTAGACGCCGTAATAGTTTGGCTCACTGGTAACTTTACTTTGCTACTTTAATCGCAGCCTAAGTGTACTTCCTGCGGGGTGTATTCGGTAAAGACAAGCCTTAATGATTAGTACTTTATGACAAATAAATTGGCGTAGACTTGATGTACAGCTGACACCTCTCTTGTGAAATTGATGACATGGGTTTGGACGGGCATCAGTGTTGTGGGAAGAGTGTGGGGAGAGATCGGCGTCTTGTGGATGCTATCCATTACTTTTGTGTGGGTGAGAAGCTCGATGTGGCCGAAGATCACAACTAGTTTACAGACATCGTATATCCCGGATCAGCAATTTCATTTCTTAGCCGCGAAAGCAGAGCTACAACATGTACAGTTGGCAGGCTGGGCACAACTATACGCATGCGGGAAACAGCCCCGACCATGCCCAGCTCAGGTGAAGCTTTAAGGAATGAGAAATCCCGCGCCACCTCCACTAGCGCGAAACCTGGGGAGGGGCGAAGCATGCAGTGTATAAATGTATTCTTGCCGCCTCGGTGTTTTTTCCAACGGAGATGAAACCGTTGGGGGTACAGGTATACAGCTTTGCTGTAAAAGCCTCTTGTCTTTGAAGCACGAAGCTGTTAGCGCGAGGCGCAAGCGAGTGTCCCGGTGTTTTTTTAATACGCGTTACGAAGCGCTCCAGCGCGAGGCGTAAACGACTGTCCCGGTGTGCTTTTAGTACGCGTTTCGTTCTAGCGCGAGGCGTAAGCGAGTTTTCCGGTGTTTAGTACCGTGACTACATGAAATGAACGACGGTTACGACGACCACGACAGGAGACGCCAACAGCCCCAGCCCGTAAGGGGCTTCACCCTGAAAAGGAGGTGCAAATAAGTTAACGTTCGTATACGGACGGACAGTATTTACCGGTTTTCTCGCTGGGGTTTGGGATTCTTTAAACTGGTTGATGTTCATTTCATTGGGACGCATTTTCATAGATAAGAATTATAATTTCGCCCTCTTACCATTTTTAAGGACAGCTAAACGCCTGGATGTGCAGTCTCTGGACAGAAACGGGCTTCGTTTTAAACAAAACTTCGTTTAAAGCGGAGATAATTTGTCTTTAATGCAGCGCAGTGGGAGCCACCAAACACTTCGAATAACGCCAGGTTTCGAACAACGCGATTTGGTTATAACGACGGTTTACTGCATATATATCCCTTAAAAGACAGATAAAAAAAAATGTATTCGTAGCTGAACGACACAGCTTTGGCATGAAGGCAAGTAGTATAAACATTTTTTCGTTTAGCCTCGACCCCAGCCAATTTCCTTAGCTTGTAGTCCGTTGCACACACGGAGGAGGAGGAACGCTCTCATTTTTCTTAGTTGGCAGTAGCCACGATTAACGGGTGCGCATGCGCAGCATAAGCAGAGCGCGATAAACAGCACGCATGCTCCGTGAAACATTATGGAGTCTCGTCGCTCAAGATGAGGCTACGCAGCGCCACTGCTAGAAGATGGCAGCGCATTGGAAAGAAACGGTGAATAGGCAAAGGCAACGCTTGCGTCTAAATTAAAAGGCTAAACGGGCAGACCCGACAAGCGCGGTATATATATATATACACACAGTGCGCGTATTCGTTGCGCCGTATGGCGCACGTGGTGACTCGGTGAAGCGGAACGGTAGCGTGGTGACTCGGCTCCATTCAGGCGAAGCTCGCAATTGCGGTCGCGTCGTACTACGCGCTCATGAGATACACGTCTCCGTCGACGGCGACGTTACTGCCGCTGGCTGGTATCCCGTTGCTCTCATTATAATTCCGCGCGTTCGTTTCCTCGGGGCAATGACGCGGTGTCTGAGCGACTCGCGTTCGTGTATGTATCTGCACACTCAGCCCTTGGCAAGGCTACCGAATACGCTTACACACGCCGCTTTAAACGAAGCTGAAAGGCAGGCTATCCGTATCGGTCCCTCTGACCGTGATTAGTCACGGCCAAGACGTTTCGTATTGCCGCCGCGTAAGTGCGGTTCGTCATACGATTATCTCCGTTAGTGCTGCGCGTACGAACGTACAAACTCGCGCACGTTTGGAGCGTAGAGATACGTCATAAACGCAGGTCTGCTTCCGGTGGTCCTTGGTGCGCGGTAACAATTAGTGCGCTTAGTCAGGTGTGAACGCGTCAGCGGTAATGTTGTTGTTATCGTCCCATTTAGGCCTCTAGGCGAAAAGCCACGAAGTTGCGGATGGAGCTAATGAGCGTTAAACATGGTCTTCGGCTGCGATTATGTTAAACTTTTCATGTCCGGAATGACGCCGGGGCGCCTGGGGTAACCGAAATGCTCATTGTCCTTGCCGCACATTTGCAAAGAGTACGTTCGCGCTTCCATGGGTAATTAGAATGACTGCTGAATGCTAAGAAGGGAATATTTTTGTGGACTTGCGGTGTCAGAAGGCAGACGTACTCACTAGAGCTTCAGGCAACAAAAGTGTAGGCTCAAAAGGTATCGTCGTAAGCGCGTCGGTGAGTTGAAACTTCGTACGCTGTTCAAAATGTCGTATTCTGGTAAAACAATGAAGCGCGTTGTTGGACGAGTTGGTCCGTACTGGAAAAAAAGGCTTAGCGTAATTAAAGCATGGATGGTGTCGAGACGGGACAGGCGCTACTATCAGCGGAATTTATCTCAAAGACTGGAGGCCTTTATACATACAACAGAAACGCACAAAAAAATTGTCTATTTTACTGTATTGACATCCTCTCCAGAAAAGTAGCAGGCATCTTCTAGGTATCTTCTAAGTATATTTCTACAGTTATTTTCGCAGGTTCAAAACCTGCGACCGCGGGAAGTCCCATAACTGAAGGTCATCAAACGATCCTATGTATTGCGATCATTTTTATCTCGTTTTTTTTTGCATTACTCATGCACAACGACCTCACGTCAGCCTTTAGAAGGAAGTCCCCAAGGAGGACACTTTGTAACAAATTTTCAAGGTGGATACAAAAACAAAAATGCCCAAGAAATCTGGCCGTGTGCCAAGGAGCGGCTTTGGAGACGATCCCCGGAAGGCATTCTCGGGTAACTCAAAAACAAAATCACGGAAAGCCCTAGCGGCTTGGCTTCAGCGCCCGCACGCGCTCCATTTACAGATTTATCGATCCGATATACTGACACCGACGAGCTCGCGCTGCCGGTTTTGGCAAAAGGGGAATTTATTTCTCCCTTTTAGCGCCTTCAAGCCACGACAGAAAGGACGGCCTAATTGGGTCATTACGAAAGGCGTTGCCCTTTAATAACAAAGTGCTTTCCGAACACGTATATATGCTGTGCGGGCATCCCCGCACAGAAGGCGTTCATTCCCACGCCTGAGGAGCGTCATGGGACACGCGATATCTATAATTAGTAAAAGAGATGAATGCACTCGGGAAATATCCGAGCCAATTCAGTCAACAATCGCGACTTTTCAAGTGACTCCCGCGACACCACGGTGGGTTTAACCGCAGTCTCACAGAGTCAATTCTCAGAGTTTCGCTAACACCTAGCAGTCTGACGCTATATTATCGTTATAGAGTTAATTAAACAGTTAAGTTACGTGTTCGTGGAGAAACAACAGACGCGTTTTACCTCCGCTAAAGTTATCATCATACCTGCAGCCGGATTACTCCAAGGTACTGTGCATAAATAAAATAGGAACGACAGAAAATTAAAAGTGTTCCTCCTAACGACTTAGTATGCGCGGAACCACACACGATCTTGCGATAAACTTACGCTAAAATATATGCCATCCCTAATTCGCTGGCGTAATAATATCCCAGTCCCGTATTAAAGGCAGTTAAGAAGCTTTTATGTGCGAAACCCACCGATATTCCTTCCATTTTTTGTTAGTCTTTTTTTGTCTCTGTTTCTACTTTTACAAAAGCCGCAGATTTTTACAAGTTCAATAAGAGAAAGCCAGATAATACAACAATTTAAATGCTATCATCACCTTAGGCTGCTGATGTTATAGGGGCGAGAAATCGACGCAGTATCGCGCATCACGCTCCATTATAGTCACTTCTGTGTTCACAGCAACGCTGACACACCTAAGCGCCAGAAAAGAAATATATTATAGGGGGGTGGGGTAGCCGGCACATGTGACTACAACTCGGCAGTGCGGGCGCACGGTACGAGTATAATTATACGATCCTTGAAAAATCCAATGTGAGTTATGAAGTGACAGCCTAGACGATGATGATGGTTATGATGTTAAGTGCTTGCGAGCCAATGCACGTTCGAGCGAACGACTAGAGCATATACAATGGCAAAAGCAAGAGGAGGCACGACGGCGGGTGGCGGAGCGTTACCTGACCGACCCTCAACAGACAAGAAAAAGTGACCGAATGACAGCTTCGCGGGACCCGCTTCCTCGCTTCTTCATTAGAAGAAGCGCTGATGACTCGTCGTGTCCTCGACGCGGAAGTCTACAGGGGTCGACCGTGTTCTGCGTTCGCCATCTCGATAGATCCGGGGGCTTGCGCATGCGCAGCTTTGACGACTGCCGGGTCACACGACCTACGCAGCATGCGGCACATCGGAAGCAAGCAAGCGCCCAGAAAGGGCGCCGCTGTCCGCACCTGTCTCGGGCGTCACGACGACGCTGAGCGCGGGAAAAAGAAGACGTCGGAGAACGACGACGTTACAAACGAAACAAGCAAGTGGTACAACGTAGCGGTTGCTTTAGTATCCGACCGGCTGTGCTAGGCCGCCGGAAGGCCGCCGGAGACGTTTTGTCGGCACGCGCGCACTTGAACTTGGCAATGAAAGAGGAGCGACGGAAGCGAGGAGCGTCGTTGCCGTTCGTTCCGCACACCACTGACTCCGTTCAAATTTGCCGCGGAAGAAAAGAGGGCGACGAGAAAAATAGCTGGAGGGAATGCGTCGTGACGCGAAGCAGGGTCAAGGCAACCGGGGGCCGTTAGCCCCCCACGCTTCTTTCTGCCTCTCGTGCGCGGCCGCTGTTGCACGACTGGAACATAAAATTAAAAGGCGGTAGACAGTATTCGCCGCGCGTTATTGTTACGCCGGGCGCTTTATTACGGTCATTACGAGACAAGCACCCCCTCACGCTACTCGCATATACCTACCGCTTCCTCTTCGAAAACCCCAGTCTCTTCCTACCCTTTTTACTGCAAGTTGTAGTTGTTCTCCGCTGATAAAAAGAACGAGAGAGAGAAAAAAAGTAAGTTTAGAACGGCCGCTGATAAAAAGAACGAGAGAAAGCGAAAAAAAGTAAGTTTAGAACGGCAGCATCGACTCAACCGGTCTTTGCTCGCAGGCGCTAACGTTTTCACACCTCTTCTTCGGCAGACGGTCGAGTCGCCTTCGAGTGTATTCGTTCGCCGAGCACCGTGCGAAAGATAGATTCCTCAATCACACACGCGGAAGTGATCTTGACCACCCTCTCTCCACTCTTCCTCGGCTGAGCGACGCCACTTTCAGCTCTGACCGGCGTCCGGTCGCTCCACGGCTGAGTGTGACGCTTACGCAACGGAGCGGCTGAGTGCCACCCGTCACGCGATGCGTGGCTTCTTGGCGCCGGCGTTGCGCACAAACGGGCTGTTGCACGCTCTGGAGAGTAAACGAAACAAAGTTGAAAAATTCAATCCAATCCAATCCAGCGTCATTCCGCTTATATAGATGAAGCTGCGAAGTGCACAGACAGACGCGTAGACAACAATGCGCAAAAGAAAGTAGTTTCGAGTGGAGCGTCGTCTGCTTCGCTTTCATGGGAGCAGACGATTTGAGCGTGGAGGCCGCGGCAGAACACGCTACATCGGCGCGTCGTCCTCATACTATATTGGCTGATTTTTCTGCGGCCATTTTCCACATTGGCTGATGCCGCTCCGTAGCTTTGCTACCATCGCACGGATACAGGCCTTACGCGTAACCGGCAATTTCGCGAATCGCAGACGTCGTACGATGCTTACGCCGTCGCAAAGCGAAGTCGCGGCCGATCGCTCTTGTTCCGATCCCATCGCAAACCAGTTAACCAATCATGGCTGAACAGTCGGCTGACGTAGCGCACTAACCGGAAACCAAATGTTTGCTACTTCCGGCATTGCAAATTGTGGCCTGCCACCGCCGGCGAGGTGACCTGCTATGCGGCTTCGGTTAAGTTTGGTTTTGGGCACCGGGGTCACCACATATTCGATCGAATCACTGAATAGCGAGTGATTCTTCAATTCGCAGAAACCTGTGGCATTTTAGAAGGAAGAGACGTTTGTAAGAATGATGATTGGGGAGAGAAGGTAGACTAACTTCCCAGCTTTCCATACTTCGGTATTTATATCCTGTAGCTATCGCCATTCTACGGCCTAACCTACTTCGATATCTACAGCTTTTAAACCAACTCCTAAAGACGCCTTTGAAGTTTTATTTTGTGGAAAGGAATACATGCAAACGGAGATTCGGGATCGAAGGTTGTTGCCGGGTGCGTCAGCCATGCATTACAGCAGACTCAGGGGAGCAAGACTTCGAAATACCACGCCTTGAAGACCGACAAGATGTGACTGCAGTGTACTAGAATAGAACACTGTAGAACACTGTAGGTGTGACATGGAATGTTTAAAGTGCCAACGTCCCTACTTTGAGGAGTGGCTGGTATATAAAACCTCCCTACGCGGAATGATGGTACACAGGTACTGCTGCTTTGAGCTAATCCCATCGAATGTCGCATGCTTAATAAGACTTCGTACTTTCGTGGCTGCGTAAAAAAAAAAAAGCACTGCGTGCCCAACTTCCAATGCCTGCGTTACCCTTCACACAATAAGCATGTCCAGCATGTAAAACCACAGATCCAATCTTTATTGTAAAGTATCCCGCCATTATCTGCAACAAATTTTAATATGAACTTTTAATGATTGATTTAAAAACGCGTGTGTACGTCAGAAAAATAGAGGAAGAAATAACAAAAGGTACGTATCTGAATAACAATTCTTTGTTTGGCTTGTGGTTGGAGTACATACCTGCACCACGAATTAGGGCAATCTATGTTACATTAGCGTTCCACATCATATTGCGCGCGTGTCGCCAGTCGTGAAATATGACCCAGATTTGGAGGAGTTCAGCCTGGTTTTCTCGTCGAATAGCATGGCGTTGTACAACAGCGTACGGGCGTCAACACTTCCCTACGCCCGTCACCCTGAACTTGACTGCAGGCGCGGGCCGATCGAAGAATGTAAACAAGCCGACAAAAGTCAGGTCAAGAGTGACCCTCCTTCCCCTCGACGCCAATCGGGTGGGGAGGTAGCAAACGAAAAAAAAAAGGAGATGAAACCGGTTGTATACGCGATCACACGGAACCGAAGAATACACATTACGATCGGGGGTTCTTATCACGCGAGACGGTTTCGCCTATTCGCGAGACCCTCGAGGAAGCGTGCGATGTGTGGGGAACTGTGGGCGGGCCGAGGCTTGGTGGAAACATTCCGTTACAGCGCGGGACGGCCGTATAATGAGGCGCGATAACGTGCCCGACGAAACGAGGGCTTCCGTCGCCGAGTAGCGGGTAGAAATCCTAATTGAGACAACGTTGGAGAGGGCTATCTGCTTTGCTCGCGCCGTTTGTAGAACGTCTGTGTTGGATAATGCATCCAAAATAAACACCATTGGGGATACTGCTCACTTGATAATAAAAAAAAAGAGAGACTAAACAGCATAGTGATGCAAATATACAGGTTTTCCAAATCCAGAAAACGTTAGAGGGGGTGTAGCAGTTCCGAATCACTTTTAAGTTATCGAGTAGAAGCCAAAATGAAGTGTGAAAACGGCGTGGTTATATATTTTGTTATTTTCTGTTATTTACTGAAAGAAAAAAGTTAGAGCCTTGCCTGCTGTGATGGAAAGCCAAGTATTGATATACGACTACTACGAGTAATGTATGGTGACTTACTATATTGATAGAATAAAAACACACACAGATAACGTCCTTAGAATTAATTCCAGAGTAATCCTCGTATAATTTGTTCTGGGGTGGTTTGGTTAAAGAAGTTACAACCGTTTTCTGTGACCGTACTCCCTCCGCAAATGGCCATGTACTGACAGGAGACGGGTAGGCTGTCATGTTCAGTGAGTACTAACCGATTATGAAAACTAAAAGAAACTCGGCGAAGTTATCGAGCGGTCTTATGGGCCAATTTCAGTATGAATTTTTTCAAGATGCCTACGTTAGACTGAGAGCTACATAGCATTTTACACTGTAGCTCTGGAGACCAAAATTGCTAATCTAGAAGTATACACGGCTCTGTCGACAGGCGCAGCTGTTGGCCGGAACCACGCCACAAACAGCTTCGCTTTAAAAAAAGTGGGGGAGAGGGAGTGATAGAGAGCGCGCGGTCACGTGACGAGCTCCTTTGTGCGAACAAGTAAACAACGAGAAACCGCGAGATGTCTCTCACACGAGGCGCGGAGAATGAGCGTGCAGGGGACTACTTCCTCTCTCGTACGGAAAGGGGCGCTGAGGCCAAGTTATGGGGGCCGAGGTCGTGCTGCTTATTGTTTTTATGCTTTAATTCGTTTCGTGCGAGGCGGTAATGGAAGGAGAGGAGAGCCAGGCAGAGGCGTCGGGTGCTCTATTTGCGTCGCTCTTAACCGCGGGTGGCAGAGGCGCCGGTGTCGTGCAGATCCGGCGGTTATAGAGGCTGCTACTTCGTCCACTGACCTGATTCGCACAATCAAAAGATAACCCCTTTTATGAATTGATTCATGCCAGGTACTCAGGATCGATGAGGTTCGCCTCGGAACTGAACAGGTAAAGTAACGATGAGCAAACTTTCGGGCCGAGACACTCGTCCTGCGCCAGAGACAATGAGAGAGGAGGAAAGAATCCATCGGAAGAGGGTGAGGGTGTGTTGGTGGAGAAGGAACGACCTACACGCCAGGGCAAGGAACACACGCGACAGGGCGCCTGTAGAGAGAACGGACAGAAAACCCGATGGAGAGAACACTTGGAGCAACGGGTGATGGCGGGGAGTGGCGTGCGCTTGTCGTGAGCCGAAACTTCGCTCTCTCGTAAGATACACGTACAGCAGCGTCTTCGTCCGAAGCACCCACAATGGCCCTGTGACGACTCCTCAGCTGTCGGAAGCCAGTCTTTGTTGGGAAACCGCCACTGAACGCTGCAGCCACTGGCCCTGCGTCAGCCGCATCATTGCGTGAAAGTAGTCCGTGAGTTTCGTGCGGCGGCGATGTGAAGTCGGAACCGTTGTGGATGTGATGAGGAGGTGCGTCCGCGACACACGACGTCACTGCCATGTGAGTCCTTTGTGGTGGAGTTAAACTGTGAAAATACGTTCGTAATAATTACTACCAGCATTGCTAGTCGTTACAAAAGCGCACTTAGCTCATCAAGTGGTCGTGTTTCTCCAGCTGTGGTCGATATCAAGCAATGATGCTCGATGCAGCGTACTCACTACCGCAGGGCAGGGGATGTAATAGCTTGTGTTTGCATCAGACAGCGGAAGAATTTGTTTAGAAAAATAATTTTCTGTTTCCTCGTGCCGCTATCTACAAGCTATCTATAGTAACTCTTCGCTGATTAAAAAAGCTAAATAAAAGCAAATGCAACAATTTGGATTTCAATGACTCGATGATTAGGACCAGGATCGTCTCTTTATTAGGAATATTTATTGTTTTTTTATTATTAGACCTCTCGTTATTATTAGGCCATATCATGTCTCTGTTTAATTTCGCACAAAAAAGTTTTGAGGAGCGAAATCGTCATCCTGTTCCAGGATTTTGAACGGAGACGCACACATCAACACTTTACCCAAGTATTTCCTAGGCAAACAAGTTATGCAACCAGCCCTTACTGCACACTGTAAGGCACACAAGTAACACACACAGACGCTGCGCGTGTGCGTTCTTACTCCCGTGTGTATCTCTTCATGTGCAATCGTGCTCATGACCGAAGGGCCCAGAATGCTGCCCTTATTGATAGCCTCAGTACAAGACACATCCTCCCAGCAGTCGGCAAGGAAATCAAACTCCGCTACTAAGAACCAAAGCCTCCTTCTCCACCGACCCAGTGCGAGGGCGTCTTCGCGACACGAGGACGCGATCGGGTTTTCGTTGAAATCTCCCGGGACGTTCGCCTCCACCGGGCCATTAGTTATGGCCGCCGTCGGCCGAGCGTCTCTCGCGCGCGGCGCGCCCAACAGGCTTGAGAAAAAGAAAGGAGAGAGATTACCAGCGTGATTTAAGATGAGAGACACAAAGTCGTCCACCAGGCCAGTGTATTCACGCATGCCGACGGCGTCTTCCGACGACGAGAACAAGGAGGCTGCAACGAGGTGACGACCGCTGCCGAGTCGGTCGCGGTAGTCGCTCCCCATCGCGGTCGGTCGCCACCGCAAGCGGGCACTGCCACGCCTTTCTCGCCGTCCACGTGAGCGCTGTCGGTCGTCCCATAACTCATGCAAGCGTTGGGCTCACAGCGTGGTGCCCGACTCCCCGCGTTGAAGCGAGGAAGCAGCGGCGAAGCCTTTCGTTTGTACTGTGCCGCCGGAGATGGAAGGGAAGTGGCGAATTCGTTTTTCTTTCTTTTTTTTTTGTATACAACGGAATGTGATGTATATGCCCGGCCCCGAGCGAAATTTTATCCGCTGGAAACCGCGCGGCATTTCCAATGCCATCAGCGTCATCGTGAGGGTAGGTACCCATCCTCAAAGGTTAACTTCTGAGAGCAAAGTTACCACTTGTTCTCAGACAGATGGAAGTCCCGTTTGTTTGGCATTACCAGGATAAGATTGGCTACCCAGCAGGACATCGAACTGAGTTATACAAAAAAGAAACGTTAATGTGGTTTGTTGCGATGCCTTACTTAGGTCAATCGAGGCTAAGAAATGACGAGTTGTGGCAGCAAAACTTCCGGTTCTGGGTTATGATTCGAGTTTAGCGCTGCGACGTAACACCTGGGAAGGGTATTGATTTATCCCTTGCTCGGCGAGTCTCGCGCGCACGAGTGTTTTTTGCATTTCACGTGAAATGGCCCTCGTGCGATGCTTTAACCACTAAACCAATGGGATGATGGAGCGAAGAGTGTAAGCCCTTTACATATTGTAAACAAAATAGAATTTTGCAGACACAGAGGTGGCAAAACCAAGAAAAACAAGCCGAGCAAAGTCGTATCAGGTAAATTGGGGCACCTTGTCAAGGTACAGGAGATTCCGCGGTAGTAGGGCGTTTTAATGTACTAGATTTTTGTGCGTATTCAGACTACATCGGGAAGGGGGGGTGAGTGAGGGGGAGGAAGGCTGGGCGCATGGCATCCTTTGTAGGTTTAGTATAGCTAATTGTGAAGGTCTCTTTCTTGATCGCAACTCCCCCCTCTGTCTTTGCTGCTGATTGCGAACAAGCTGAATGCTTCCGCACCCCATATTTACACGGTAGTTTTAACACGCCCGAATAAGGCAGGCTGCCTTCAAGAACATTTTCTTTGCCTACAACTACGAGTAGCCAGGAACATTAATTGCCTTTTTTTCCCGGTATAATACATGAAGACTTCTGAACGAACTAACTAATGTGCGTTGTAACATTCGACAGGAGGCCACTGCCCTTAAACTAAGCGGTTTCGCTTTTCCGACTGAGACCAGATCACGCGACACGCTCCAAGGGACCGCGCATCCGTTCACGCGGAAAATCGCATGCCCGCAAGTGTTGTTCTCCTAAACTGAAAAAAAAGAAAGAAAACACCTTTGTGGTCGAAAAGAAAATGCGATACAAGTGAAAGAAATAAATTCACGGTCACAAGAAAAATAAAATGAGACAGAATATTTCCAGTCTTCGCTGCTTCAACAGTATGGGCACTTTGTATCGGTTGCTGGTCGTTGACTGCTGAAGTGGATCGAGAACAGGTAATTTAGGGAGAAATAAAAATTAAAAAATGACCGCCCGTAAGCGAACGACCTTTGACCTTGAATTCAAGAGCGAAATTCATCGCGTGCACAGCGACCATCCATCAACGGCAGGCAAATAGCGACGACAAATTTCCGGACGTTCAACCCTCTCAGAGCATCCGTTGTCCAGGCCTTTTAAACCCTTCCTTTCGAGTGGGCGGTGAAGAAGCTCGCCTCTAAAGGCGAAACTATACCCACACGCGCGCCCAATTTACGATCACCTCGACGAATGCTAATTTATTAGGAGCGCCGGGCAGTTAATGACCTCTAATAAACCGTTCGTGACGTCGGCGGTGGTCCGCCAGCGTGGCGCTATCGGCGAGACTTTTCACCTGCACTGCTCGCGCTTTGCGCGCCCTTGCACTGCGCACGCACTGCACTCACCTTCCACGTCAAAATGCCTGAAGATTGCGCAAAGCGCAGAAACTGCGAAGTCACGAGAATAGCCTTATCTGGTTACCAATTACCTAAAAGGCGTCACAGAGACTTAAAGCGGTCAACGACCCGATAAAACAGCCTTAAGTACCGGTAGTAGGCAGGCCTTCCTATCTTCAAATGTTATTACACTGCCGCCTTCGGCGGCGGCCACTACAAGGGGCGTGGCCCGGCGCACGCGTCACATAAATAAGGTTCCTCCCGCGCCTCAATAGCGTGAGGGTTTTAGTAAGTCGGACGACACTGAGAGCGCATTCAACAACAATCTTACAGACGCTCGACCCGGAATGAGCTTCCAAAGAAGTATAGAGTATACACCCTCACAAGTCTAGCCCCTCCTTTACAGCAATCACGCTAAGCTTTAAAGATAGACCAGGAAGGAAAGAGGGCGTTGCGTGATACCTGGCTTCGATAGCAGGTATAAAATGCCGACGGAAAAAAAAAAAGAGACATTCGCCAGCAGCAGCAGCAACGGAACATTAGCCGCGGTAGTTTTCGCCTACCGGTCAGCCGGGGAGAAGCCGCCGTTTTTCCGCTGTGTAAAGACTACGGAGGAGAAGCTAGCGGGGCCATTGCCGCCCGGGGAAGCCGTCAGCTTCGTGCGTATACATACATCGGAGCGTGCGTTTGTTGTTGCTTGCCAGGCTCGTATATTACGGGTGCGTGTGAGGGGAGGGGCGCGAGAAAGGAAGAGCCGGGGTTCACGATCGCCGAATGAGTTCGTTCACACAGGACGCCCCATTCATCAGCTGCTGTGCTCGTCGATAGACGGAGAGAGAAGGAGAGGAGCCACACGGTTATGAAGCACAAGGGGAGAGCGTCGATTGCGCGCTGCAGGCACGGAAAATCGCCCTTCGAACCCAAAGGTGTCCAAATTAAAAACAACAAAAAAAGAAAGGTAAGAGGCGAACACCCAAGGGGCCGTTAAGTTATGGCAGGCAGTTATGGCAGGCCTGTGATTTCATACGGGATGGGTTGTACAGATATGAAGCTTTGCGAAGGCGGAAAAGGCTTTCCCCTGTGCCCACCATACAGGCGCGGTCTGCGTCGCGTGCGTATACCGGAGGCATTGGAAGGCACGAGACGTGACGTGCGGTTTCCGCTTTTCGACCCGTTAGGTCTTTGACGGAGCTGCTCGTGTTTAGTTTCTCTTCTTCTATCCGGAGATGGAGGAGGGGTACTGGAACGCTGCGGTTCAGACGTGCTTCGGCCACACCCTGTATTTTGCGACGCCGTATAGTTTCGAAATCTACGTGCGTGGCAATCAGCGTTTCAAATAATGCTGGACAGTCTGCTTATGGTCTACGCAGTTGACGAGTGAAGGGGAATAATGGTGCGCCGTTCAACTCTGCTGTCTTCTCTTCTGCCACCAGAGGCATTTCTTTGCTACACCAGCGCAGCCAGCGTTGCGCCATATGCCCTGGCCCCGTTACACTAACATTACACTCACAGTGGCCAGCGCAGGCAAAGAATAGCTCCGCTGCTTGCCGTGAGGATCGGCAGGTCATTCCGCTTTCTGTTAACGTAAGCAGCTGAATAACCCCCGTCTGCCTCTTATGAGGAGCGAGATCGTGGTTCTGCTCTCGCTCCTCAATAAGCTATGACGTCATCACCAAACTATGATGACGACGGTGTGTCATGACGAATACGTGCGCGAAGGCACAAAAATTTTGCTCTTGGAGGAAGACGTGTACGTCACACGCTACGGTTAAACGAAAAAAGTGAAATAAGGAATTCGTTCGGACTGCAAAGGAAGGAATTACATTCTAGACAAGGGACGGCTCGTAAAAGAATATGGCTTTTCCCGCCAATCTCCTGGGCGGTGTCGTTTTACGATGTCCACTCAAGGAGAGAGGGATAGAATACCAAAATTTCTGGGGGCAAAGACAAACACGCATAATGCGTCAACTACGCTCATGACTTCACGCCAGTCATAATCTCGGGCAAAAGGAATATTCCAGGCTAAATTGTTTTTTTTTTCGTCCTCTTACCCGCGATTTCGCGCTATTCCCACTCCAAACGATATGACGTAAAAGCGTAATCAGCGGAAGAATAAAGATAAGACAATAGAAAGAATTTCCGGCACGTACACATGGAATCGAGGCGACAAAGCACACGAACCTGTCTCCAAAGAATGCCCAATCTCTTTGTGAGAGAAAAAAGAAGAAGAGAATACAAAAAACCAGGTTGAAGTGCCCCAGAAAATGTCAGCGAAACACAAGTTGTGGCATAGAAGACCGGCATTTGTTGTGTTTGCGTTTACTTAATAGCTTCAAGGCTTAGTAGAAATTAAGCGAGTCCGATCTATATTCAGGAAACTAGGTTAGCACCCCGAATAAAGTCCAACAAAGAACGGTAGGTAGCGCCATGGAGCCACCTATGGGAATGGGCGTCTTGCCGCAAATTTAAGAGTACGCTACAACCTCAAATGT
Source organism: Haemaphysalis longicornis (assembly GCA_013339765.2). Classification (NCBI taxonomy): domain Eukaryota; kingdom Metazoa; phylum Arthropoda; class Arachnida; order Ixodida; family Ixodidae; genus Haemaphysalis; species Haemaphysalis longicornis. The sequence continues at coordinate 148,455,407 of CM023452.1, read as the reverse complement.
ACTCTGGGTGCGTTATCACCGGTAAAGATAGACAACTTTATAACGCGATTGGGAGATTGGTTCATTCGGTGGTAGCGGTGGATACGGGATAAAGGAAACTGGGACCTACACGCCCCGATAGTTATCGTTGCAGCAGAAAGGCAGCGTAACTCACGCCTCCTTACAATCTCGGCCCCACCAGACAATTTACCATTTCAGACTTCCTTTGCACAGACATTGAAACGGCCTTCACTGATGATAGTCCAGTAAAGGCCTTTCTTCGTTTGATGGTGTTAGTCCGTGCGTTCCTCTCTCTATATATCTCTATCTTATTTGTACCCCTTTTCTCACTTCTCTCATCCCCTCTCCCACTCTTTAGCTCAAAAGCAACAGTATGATGTACAGTCGTCCACAGGCTTAGCTGGAACATCACATTCTACTTTAGCATGGCATACCTCGAACATTGGGACTTAAAACAGTTCAAACCAGTGCGGAGGACTTATGTTTCACTTTAACTTCAGAAAAATGCGGAAGTTGCAACTGAACTACATCACGTTATTAAAATAAAAGAGGGTAAGTGCGGCCAGCATTGCTTCAGCTAAGACGGTGGACGACTGTACCAACAAAATCCAAAGGGAACTCTCGCGCACCACTGCGGGAATGCTAGGAGAACGTTAGGTCGCCGTCATCCCCGCGCAAGATGAGCTTACGAAGCCGAATGTGTACTAAAAAATTACGCGGCGAACTTTATGATAGGGCAAGCAAGCGTATATTGCTTCGCCCCCGACAAAGAACAAAGTGAAGCCGCTCTTTTGCCGTTCATTTCCACCGCTCGGTCGTAAAGCGGACAGCCGTTACGCGCACGCATATACGGCGGGCGTCACCACGACGACGCGGTGATATGGTCGCACGTCCGCTAGCCGAGCTAGTCAGGATGTTGCGAGGCACCTGCGGAGCGTCATACGGGTTTGCCGAAGCCAGCGCCACGATATCGTGGCGCCGTATACACCCTGCGACGCTGCCTGGTAGCGGCATTGTTTTCGGCGGCAGCGTGCCGGTAGGACGTAAATCCGCGTGCTCGCTTCTCTGCGTTGCCTGGTTGTGTTTGGCGCCCAACGTGGGGTTAGACATGCCGACTTCGGAGGTGAGCTGTGCCCTTGTTGTAATTTTTTTTGTTTTGCTTTTCCCCACATCATCCCTTTTCTCTGAACAGTGAGCTTATGGGTCCTCCTCGTCGTTATTCAAAGGACTTGGCAGCCGCCGATTTCTACGCCTTTTTACGCTTTTCTACGGTTTTTAAGCGCTGACCTTGTTGAAAGTCCGCGATTTCGGCGTAACGTTCTTCTTCGTCCTTCGCGTGTCTGCGCTGTGAACATTTGACATGAACCAACAAGCTCGACTGGTTCTTAGTGACTACATTTTAGATTGTGTTGGGCGGGAACAATAAAATCTTAAAATTCGTTACGCCGTGCATGCTTCGTGCTCGTTCCTCAGAAAAGTAGAAATAAGAAAAAGGAACCGGCTAGTAAAAAGTACGGAGACGAGATGCTAATATTTTGAAGAGTACAGAAATACCGCTTTCGTTTGTGTTTTTTTTCTTCTCGTATCTCTTTTATTTTACCGCTTCGATCGCGTTTCTTGAATCGACTGTTTGCGTGTAAAGCCTTTCGAACTGAAAGAGTTAAGCCAAATGGTTTAACTTGGATATTCCAAGTTATTGTTAGATATATAAGAGTATATACTAGATATTCTGCTCGGTAAACTGTTCCGAATATCTATTGCGTCTTCAAGGTGTCGTCATTTCATATCAGTAGAAAAAACTAATTTGTATAAAATAATGTCCTGTCAAACGCTTCGAAGAAGCGTGATACGCCATACATCCAAGGCTTGTAAAATTGCAGTTTCCGTAATTGGGGATCATATTAGAGACCGGCGTTGCGATCTACAAGCCTTATACGAAACGCCATGCCATCCACATGCTTCATAGGCCACGCCATTATGCTCACGCACTGTCTCTCATACAACATCGTCGTTGCACTAGCGTCTTTCGTGTATCCTATTTCTGATCATATTTCATCATATTTTCCGCCTAAGTATACAAGGGTAGTTCGGGTGCACGGACGCATGTATCTATAGCCTTTCCATCCTTTACCGGTAATCAGCAAGGTATGGAAAACCCTTTTAGACACGAGTTTGGTTACATGCTCTGAATGCTAAAACATTGTGGCTTCCTTTGGCAATGACTGTGAGTGCAGCTGAGTTTGGTGCTTTTATTTTATTTAGTATTACACAAACGCAGTCGCGTTCACCTTACGCCGCTGCTTCTCCCGAAACCAGACGGTTCTCGGGGGTTGGGGTGCACCTGTCCGTCTCACGTGCCGTCACGTGCTCTCGCCACGCTCTACGCTCCGCGCAGCTTTTTGGTACCACCAGCTGTGGGCGGTATACAACAACGCAGGATTTTTCGACTCATGAGGCATGTAGGGCGCACGTTTCTCGAGCCAAGCTCTTAAATCCCATCGGAGCGTTTCCTCGATGGAGTGGAGGCGCCGTCGGCTAATGACGCCTAATTTGTACACCATGCCTGAGCGTGCGACAGGTGTAGCTCATTCGCCGTTACAATATGGCCAGCTTTTGCGGCAACATAAGGAAAGAAAAAAGAAAAAAAAAATACGAAAGAAACCTGTCAAAAAGAAATAAAGGGAAAAAAAAGAAAGGAAGAAGAAAAGACCCAGGGGGGGGTACTCGGTTAAAGCTACGGGGCTTAGAAGCTTAGAAGCTGTAAGGAACAAGATTCCGCGGCGCATACTGTGATCGATGAGAATTGACGAGTCAATGCACTGCTTATAACAGAGCTGTCCGTTCACAAAGCGCACCACAATCCCGGTTTTGTCGGATGATCACGGCCAGAGCCAAGCAACCCGAAGCCGGCCTGCCGGAGAGCATACATCTGCATTATATCCACTCCTTCTTAGGGTCACTGGCTGTGGGCACAAGCGGTTATGCTGTACACTGGCCACCATAGCGCTCGCATATATATCGATTAATTCGGTGTATCCCGTCAGACGGCGCACCCTAATCCAGATCATTTGTTACGTGCTTAAATCAGTCATGGATTAAAACTCTCAGAAGCAACCCGCAGCAGTTTTTGAGACGCTTTCGCTACGTGCACACGGTTATGGGTTGTGAATTTTTACAGTTTATCGGAAAAACGAACCGTTTTTGTGAGGAATGCGGCGAAGAGGATTGTAAATTGGAAGAACTACTTTTAAAGACAAAGCAAGCTAAAACAAGCAAGACAAAATACGATGAGGTGAGCTTTTCAGCCGATACGCTAACTTTAATATCAGAGTACCGACCTGGGTTATGAGGCCCCCTGTAAGGGTATGAGCGGAGTACTTCAGTGAAGGACTCTAGTATGAGGTAGGATACAGGAGAGAGCTAAGACTGCTTGTGAATTTTTAACGTCGAAATCAATCACGACACACGGTGGTGTTTCTCCTTCTAGCCTCCGCAAGAAAAAAAAAAACATGGCTGTTGTGTTGTGGCCATCTCCCCTAACGTGAAACTTGGGGAGGAGAGAAGCATGCAGTGTATAAGTGTATTCTTTGCGCCTTGGCGTTTGTGCCCACGGAGACGAAACCATTGGGGGGTAGAGGTATTCAGCTTTGCTGTAAAAGTATTCTGTCTTTGAAGCGCGAAGCTCTCTAGCGCGAGGCGTAAACGAGTGTCCCGGTGTTTTAGTACCGTGACTACATGATACGACGATTACGACGACGACGACAGGAGACGCCAACAGCCCCTTACTCCTAAGGGGCTTCGCCCCTAAAACAGCCCTCGCGGAGGAGAGTCGAACCCTCGACTCCGCGTTCAGTAGTGCAACGCTTAATTAAGCTATAGGCTGAGCCACAGCGTCGGGTTCGCCTGGAGTTCACTGCACGTAAGGCACGTGGTCGAAACTAAACAGCATTGAAATAAAATTTACAAGATCGCGCAGACTTTGATTCCGAAACTTTACCATTGCCAGATTCTCCGTATAGCGGTGCGAGTTCTATTTCTACTTTAGAGGACTGGTGAACTAATCAGCAGACACCCATGCCGACGATCGTGCATCAAAGTTCGCGCGCTCTACGGCCCCGCCGACACCGAAGGCCGGTGACCGCTAATCATATTTACGCACAAACCGAAGCGTTTCTTTCCTCAATAGATTACAACTAACTACAACCGGCTGTATAGACAGACAGCACAGACAACGCAAGACATACACAACACCTTGTAGTATATGCCTAAAAACAATAGAAGCAAGATATCAGTTCACCTACAGTCCCCGTGCCATTATCGCAAGAGAACGGGTCTTTCATCGTAACTGCATACAGATAGTTTGACGCGGGGGTCAGTGCGCTGGCCATTTTCCTCGTTCAATGAAGCGCTTTTCCCGTGACCATTCGGACATATCTTAGTAAGCCTTCGTGTTACGACCTCACTTCGTTTAGTTGGACCTTTAAGACCGGCGAGCTCTCATAGTCGTATTGTCGTATGGCTAAAAAAAATCGCTTCCCCCTTAAATAAGGATGACCTAGAGGAGGTTGGGGCAGTCCAAGAAGGGCATGAAACATACACGCTGTTTGCAATTTGTGATTTAGTTTACCTGATATAATTTAATTAACTGAATGACATTTGCCCGGGCTAGAGTTTATTATAGCGGATATACATAGAAACGACGCAATCACGAAAAGTAAACAAAACTAGGCGTAATGTCACATTCGTCTAAACGGTTATTAGCCACGTAATTTGCTTCGAGATAGTTTGAATAAAACAAGAGTGACAGCTGCCTTCTATAACCACCTGTATAGACGTCCATATATTGACAGCATACTAATGTTTACAACTTCACTGGGAACTAACTAATTACGGCAAGTGATTGAAGCTAGGCGTAATGATACAGTCGTCCCAGCGGCCAAATTCAATATGCTTTTTTTTTTCAGGGTATCTGAATTAGATATTGACAGCTGCAGCGCATGGGGCAGAAAGTTGGCTTTGCCGCGAGATGAAATTTTGTCGGCGCGACTTTTCTCTACTCACCATGTCGACGCACGCAGTTTCGGTCAAAACCCAGCCAATAACAGTTCCGCTCTAAAGAAAAAAAGCCATCCGTAAACTAATCCGACCGACATTCCTATCAGAGTGTCGTTGAGTATACAAACTGTCTATGCGCCCCTCACGAGAGGTCTGTATCCCTGCTGAGCGCAACCTTTGGATTGATTGATTGATTGATTGATTGATTGATTGATTGATTGATTGATTGATTGATTGATTGATTGATTGATTGATTGATTGATTGATTGATTGATTATTGATTGATTGATGATGATTGATTGATTGATTGATTGATTGATAGGCTTTATTAAGAAGGCACAAGGTCATGCTGTGGAAAAGGTGGGGAGGGGGAGTATAAAAGGGTGGAACAGCAAATGTATAATTGAAAAGTCACATTCAGTTCTTGTATACTGCGCTTGAATCGATAAATACACGTACACTAAGGACGCTATAGCTGTTGTAAGCCACTGCGGCAGCAATCAGGACGAAAAGGGGTGTCTACGACGACGAAGTCAAGGAGGAAGTGGTGGGGTTGGGCTTACGCGTTATAACGTCCTGTAGTAAACATATGCGAGCGTTGTTGTGAATGCACAACTCAGACATGGATTCGGACTGAGACCTGTTTCTCACGGGCCTTTTAGCTCCGCAGCACGCCGAAAACAACATGGTGGGCGAGGAAGCGACTGAACACGTACACGTGCTTGCTAGCTCTTCCTAAAGTTAGGAAAGAATGACGGGAAGTGAAGGGGGGTGGGGGGGTGAAGGGGGCGTCATGACGTGGTCGCAAAAACAAAGGGGAAACGGAAGGAATGACAACGAAACCATCGGGTAAAACAGTCAGCGACAAGTCCGGACAGTGAAAAGCGCGCGAACAATGCACAAGTCGTCTCTGTAAGTTTTGTTGTGGGAACCGCGTGTTTTATTTTTTCTTTTCTTTCTGCTCGCTGTTGCACAACGCAGCACGGCACATCCGGGAGGGCTTTTCGTGCGCCCATTGTGACCAAAGCGTCGCTTGTATTTGGTTACAACACCGACCGCTGTGGCGGCTGGCGACGTCCGTCAAATGTGCTGGCGAGGAGGGTGAGATGTAGTTCAAGATAGGCTTTGAGAGGAGCACCTCTACCGAAATAGAAACCCACGCAGACAGAAAGAAAGTAGAGTACCGAAAATAGGTTGGCTTAGAATCTGAAAATGCCAGTCGGGTTGGAAATAAAAGTTTGCCCCGAAACGAGCGTTATGTGCACAGAGACGACGGGAAAGGTCCGAAGATGGTACAAGAGTGAAGGCATACGGAATGACGAAATAATGAATCACAGCTAATTGGTTCATACTGCCTCTTTTAAATTGCCTGAAGTGTTGAGATGACAAAGTGAAAGATGCTCGTAGAAGGACGGCGACGTGTTTCGATGCGCGTTCGCGTTTTTCCCGCCAAGTTTAGCCGGTCTTTTTTGTGGAAGCGAGGCCACCCGGTATATTCATGGCGTTGATACTGTATACACGGATTACAGTGGAGGAAGGTCACCCATATGTACAACAAACTCACACTGTCGCTTTCATTCGTTTCTACGATGCATCATTTTTCTGACACCACGTAATGGCGTAAACAGCAGCGGCAGAACAGCGCCTGCAGTGCATGGCGTGGCTCCGCCGACGTCCTGATGCAGATCTGGCAACCATGCGTCATGCTAATAACTCCACCCGAAAACATTAGCGACAGAAAATAAAAAAAAAAGAGGAAAGCACGTACGGCCAACAACCTGACCAGATTCGGCAGTTCGCCACACCTCGATTTGATTATTGCAAATAAGTGGCACGACTGTCATTTCCGCCGGTTATTAATCTCGTCGAGTCGCCGCACACGTGGACAGTCAAAACGAGGAAGCCAGGCGAAGTGCGAAAGCCACCCAGCGAGTCATTTAACTAGAAGCGCAGGCGGAAGGTCTTTGACGTTCGCGTAATGTAGAGTCACTTCGAGTCCCACACGAAGACTACAGTCCTGGTATGCGTCATGCCGATTCACGCTCATTTTCAAATGTCATTTGTTTTCCGTCTGTTAAGCACGCGGATGCGGGCCTACAGATGAGGAAGATAAACACGAACCCACCGCAAGACGTTGATCCCCTGGCGGTCATGACTCGCCCCACGGCCCCGTCTACGAGCATTCCTACTGCGGACAGCGCCGCGAGCGGTGCCGACTCCAGGTTCAAGTTCGGCGCCATCTACGGCGGGCGTGTCAAGGAAGAGCCAGCAGGCGGACGCGGAAGAGAAAGGAAATGACCGTGGTGGCAATCATCATCATCATTCTCCTCAAATAATCGCGTCTCGCTGGCCGCATGTGGACGCACTTACGCAAATACAGCGACCACTTACGGCGACCGCCACGCCCACGGGCGGCGTACGTACGCAATGCACACCACCGCGCGCGGGTCATAATTCAAAGCGAGGTACGACGTAATGGCCGGCCATTTCCACTCCTCCTCTCACCTAATTACCAACGCGCGCCCGTGGCCCCTCGTCCCCCCACCCGTGCCGTCTGTTTCGACGCGAAATAATAACAACAATAACAGGGAAAATAACTCAATGCTCCTTCAGCTGCCTGCGATGTTACGTTGCTCGTTATAGTCGTATACACGCGTTCGCGCTGATGCTTCTCGATTTCGGCCAATCGGAAGGTCGCAGATGTGTGCCCCGGGGTGGTTCGAGCTGGTCGAGGGCCTGGTTTAGCCCGCAGTACGTGATGTAGTTATCCACACTGACGGCTGCCACTCAAGAGGCCGCAGGCGCAGAGCGGAAGGGGGGCACTGCAGTGAGCCTTTGGTACTTTTGGCAATGGGAATCCGAACAAGTCCAGGTAACAGTATATATATATATATATATATATATATATATATATATATATATATATATATATATATATATATATATATATATATATATAAGATAATTATATAGATGAGAGAGGAGAAGAGAGAGAGAGAGAGAGCGGGTTGTTCAAGGAGACCACAGTTTACTAGACCGCTGACTCTCGACCCGAGAGACAAAGCACACGATGATGATGATTATACACAGGTGATAATGACGATGCGCGGCTGGCTATGAGTGATCAGGGAGCGTATACCCCCTTGGTGACCACATTGGGTATGTTATTAATGATGCCATGTTCACACGAGAATATTCCGAAAGCACATCCCTGATGCCCACAATATATATTGTACCGGTTGACAGGACGATACGCTTTACTATGCTCGAGCTCGCGCGCCCTCCTCACCCCCTCCTTCCGCTCTTTGCTGCTTTTATATCGTCTTCCTGGGCGATTGCGTTCGGCTTTTGCTTCCGATTGTCGCCTTCACAATATATATATATATATATATATATATATATATATATAGTCTGAAAAGATAAACACTCACACAGAGCGCGAAAAACATAAGGTTAGTAGAGACAAGAGACAGAGACAAACGAGAAATACGTAGAAAATAAAAATAAGTTTATTGACGTTTCAGGGAGAGGACTCCCTTACTTATATATATATATATATATATATATATATATATATATATATATATAGCGAGGGAGAGTCAATGATCTATCTACAGGAACGCCTTAAGCAAAGTCACAATTGCGTGGAAAGCGACAATAAAACTTCCGTGCTGCGCGCCGCCCTAATAGTGACGAATTAGAAGAATCTCGCACATCGGCGAAGGAATTGGGGGTCGAGATTACTCGATGATCTCAGCAAGCGGAGAAGGGGTTATCTAGGCGACGCTCGACCGGTTCTGAGGCTCCATCCTTCCCTGGGCACGCCGATTGATGGTCGGTTATAATAATTGCCATCGAACCGAGCCCGATTACTTCCCGTAGTACCGCTATGGCGCGCGGAGTTCATCGGCTTCCCGATGTGTCCGTGCGCTGTTTCATGGCACGCAAGCTGTCGATAAAGCGGGCATACAGCCGCTGTTGAAGCTCCGTCGTCAGGCCGGCTAATCCGTTTCATCCGATGGCACGTCCGGCCAGAGAGCTCGTAATACTTATACGTATCGAGCCGCGCCCTCGTGTGCGGTTGTTGTGAAACGTTATACAAACGGAAGTAAACTTCACAGAGCCAGGCCCACAAGGCGGCGCTTTCTCTTCGTGTTTCGTGCGTTTTTCAAAGCGAAGGCGCTGGTCAATTATCTCGATGTGGAACCACAGAACGCGTTGCGTCGCCACGAACAAAACCAGTACCGAAGTTTTCATTTATCGCAACATATAATCTACGCCTGGCTCCAAACGCAAATGTTTGCTTATCGCGCTTATTTATGTTGGTCGTGATGTATTGCCGGAAAATGTACGCTAATGATTGTACACACGGTAAACCGTAATTGTAACGAAACCGCTTACTTAGGGAGGTCGGTGGTTTATTAGAACTAGTTCGTGATACCAACTGCTGTGCGTAGAGAGAAAACATTCCCCTTTTAACGAAGTATTGCTCATAACGAAGCCAATTTCCTGTTCCGGGGACGTCGTTGCAACGAGATTAGATCGTGGTGTTTAACGAGCTGACGCTACACCTACAGGCTATGAGGCGCACCGTAGCGGAGTAGAGCTCCGGAGTAATTTCGACCCCCCGGAATCATTAACGTGCGTCGAAATCTCGACACGCAGCATTTTCGCTTTTCGCCTCCATATGAAAAGCAACCACCACAGCCGGGCTCGAACCCGCGTCCTTGGGCTCAGCAGCACAACGCGCCATAGGCGGTGAGCCGCCATTGCGGCTGTCGTTATAACGAAGGTTTCCTATATGCAAGTCGCGCAGCATCGTCATCGTGGTCGTCATTACCACTCGCTCCCCAGCAACGCGCATGGGATCGCAATACTAATGTTTATTAAGAGAGGACGGAGTCCCCTTCCTCGCGAGATACTGTGCCGGGCGGGGTTAGATCCCCGTCCTAATCCACACTGACGTGTCGTTGAACCAAAAATTACGATCCCTAGCCAAAGAGAGGTGAATCAGTGAAGTGTAAGCCACCCCTCACGCTTGTGAGGAGCGGATAACGGAGGAATGTACGCGTGTTTGCGGACATCAACGTCAAACGCCGCGCATCAACAATATTACATATTACATGCACTGTACTGACGAGGTCTGCTTCCCCCTCTCTCCCGTTGCAGAACATGGAGCGGTGTTCGTCGTGGCGATGCAGCCTTGCGGCACTGGCCGTCCTGGCACTGGCCAGCCTCGCCTGGATCGCGGGGCCAGCCGAGGGTCACGGCCGGCTCATGGAGCCGCCATCTCGCTCTTCCATGTGGAGGTTCGGCTTCAAGACTCCTCCGAACTACAATGACAACGAGCTCTTCTGCGGCGGTTACTCGGTGAGCGCAGTTTTTGTTGGAGGTTTTTAAAATCTCAGGCCGCATGCTCCCCTAGCTCCTCAACCCCTTTCCCCCCCCCTTCAACTACAGTCCTCCTGCCCAGATAAAGCAATCTCTACCTCTCGCCCTCCCTCCTTTCCTTTATTTTTTACGCCTGATGGGTTTATAAAGTTTTCATCCTGTATAAATGGCTCTAGCAAGCCATATTCATCTTGATTGTCGATCTACGTACAAATCTTCTAACATGAAACTACCCCTCTGAAACGTGTGGTACCCTCTTATAGTTTTTATTTCCCAACTCCAAGCTCGGGCGGGCGTCTGTTCCATGAATTGCAGAGGAGGGGACAAAGTATGCAGGCCTATGAGAATCTGTATGATGTAGTGAAAAATATGGTTCCATACCCGTTTCGCCGATATTCTAAACTGACCACAGAGGTTGAGTGTGAGTGACTTTGTTCAGGTGGAGTCAATGAATGGTAAGGTGAACTGTAATTGAGTGTTTCGACAGCGATTTTCAGTTTGTTGGTTTAAAACTTTAAACCCGTGGAGGGGCATTTTTACATTAGCCTGCACGAGTTGAAATTTTCGTGCTCGGGATTAATTTGGTTGTGACTGTATTTTAGATGAAGCGGGTTAAACGCAAGCGTGTAACAGTGATCTCTCCTCAATAGTGTGTCAGCTCGCCGCGTTCAAGCATCGCTGGCTAACTGCGTTCCCGCTCCTTGTCCTCAGGTCCACTGGCAGAAAAATAAGGGCAAGTGCGGCGTCTGCGGTGACCCCTGGCACCAGCCCCAGCCGCGTAACAACGAAGCCGGCGGCAAATACGCCAAAGGCATCATCGTGCGCCGCTACAAGAGAGGATCGGTACGTTCATTCCCTGACCTTTTCAGCTTTGATTAAAGTTTTACTCGCGCAAATACTCTCTAACTCATCTCCTCCTACAAAGGTCGTCGTCTCATTCCCTCCTTTCTCTCTTCTCTCTTCTCTCTCTCTCCTCTCTCTCTCTCTCTCTCATCTCTTCTCCCCCTCCCTCTTTCTCTCTGTCCCCTCTCTCTCCCTCTTTCTACCCGATACGACTTGACTAGTAGCTACACCTTCTGCAGATACACCAATCTAGAGGCTACAGCTTCAACGCCTATACCTTCTAGGTACACAGTATAGAGGTACACCTTCTAGAGGATACACCGTTTGGCTAACAAAGATTGCCCATGGTGGAATCGTATGGGTGTAAGCACGGTGTCACACATCGCATGATTCTGTCGCAGTAATGAAACGGAAGCAAAACAGCTCGCGACTTTCTCACAAAATATTAGGAATAGTAGAGAAAAAAATTTCACACAAGCCAACACCTGCTTCCAGGCAATAAATCAAGTCCCTTTCTTAAGAGAAAGATTGATTGATTGATTGTGGGGGGTTTAACGCGCCGACGAAACGCAGGCGATGAGGCGCGCCGTAGTGGGGAGCTCCGGATTAATTTTAACCACCCGGGGATCTTTAACGTGTGCCGAAATCTCATACACACGGGCGTTTTTGCTTTTCGCCTCCATCGAAAAGCGGCTGCCGTGGCCGGGAATCGAGCCCGCGTCCTCGTACTCAGCAGCGCAATTAAGAGAAAGATGGTTTAAACGCAAAGCTTTCTTCCGTGAAACCTGAGTCAAAGTCATAAGTCCAAAATCCGAACTGCTTCGACCGTGTCGGAGTGACGCAATCGGATAGACGTCGGCTTCGTAACACGAGTGACCCAGGCTCTACTCCGACCCCAGGAAGGGTTTTTTTTTTCTTGAGGCACTCGATGCGCCTTCGCTTATCATCATCATCATTTTGGGAACTCAGGCGGGACGGGCGCCATAGAGACAACATAGAAAGCTTCGCTTTAAAAAGCAACTTGGGTTTTTTTCGCCTGCAGTGCCTCAACTCGGCCACATATTGGCGAAACGTTAGTTCTATAACTTGACAAAATTAGAGCACGAATAACTAAAATCCCACCGAAAGCTAATAATGATCGGAGTAACACTCAGGGACAGGAAACGATCGCTTCCTGGACCAGGGAGTGAACTCGACTAGATGATATCATAGTTCAAGTAAAGAAAAGAAACGCACTTGGGCTGGCCATGTAGTGAGACGAACCGACAACCGGTGGACAATTAGGGTAACAGAGTGGATACCGAGAGACGGGTATAGAAGAAGGGGAAGGCCAATTACTCGATGGAGGGGTGAAATGAGAAAATTCAGGGGCAAAAAAATGGACTCGACCAGCCCAGGACAGAGGCTGTTGGAGGTCATTGGGAGAGGCCTTCGTCCTGCAGTCGACCTGTGTGGGCTGTTGACGATGATTATGAAAGCCAGCATTCACTGCGTTGTGAGGTCACGTTTTTGTGCGCGAGTGCACGCATCGCGCAATCCGCCAACTTGATGCGCGAGTGAGAGTTCGAATGAGCGGTAGCAGGGGACGGGACTTCCGTCGTCGAGGCGCTCCCTCATCCGTTTCCCGTGGCGCGCAGGTGATGAAAGCCGGCGTGCAGCTGACTGCCAACCACAGGGGCTTCTTCGAGTTCCGGCTGTGCCCAGTGAACGACCCCAAGGTGGCCGCCACCGAGGAGTGCATGGCCAAGCACCCTCTGGCCATGGCCGACGACGGAAGCACGCGATACATGATCGACGGCCGCAAGAGGGACTTCGACCTGAAGCTCAAGCTGCCCGACGACATGACCTGCAGCCAGTGCGTCCTCCAGTGGACCTACACCGCAGGTGCGTACGGCTCGTCGTTTATAGTTTTTGAAAATTACCATCCCTCAGTAAAGAAACTAGAGAGAAGCGCGAAAGCTAAAAGTGCGTCCAACCTTCGCTGGAAGTGCGTCCGACCGATCGTTTAAACCGTCAGAGCGCCAAATCGCGAAGTAAGCACGTACCCGCGCGACCATATCTTGCGCACTCAGTAAACGCATCTTCGAGCGATCTAAATGAATACCGATACGTGGTAACTATGATATACAGGTATACTGTTGCACTCCTTCTTCATAATCGATGCATATGTATTGTTTTATCTAGAAGCGTTCCCTTTTCGTGATTTTCAAATATCCGCTTCGACACAATGGAAGCCCGGTTTTCACGCACGCGCCGTGTGTCATGCAGAGATTGTATCAGAGCTTGTCGGTCGACCTACCAGTCTATCGGGAAATGTATTAGTTTGTTCACAGGACTCCATCGGTTCCACGAAAGAAAGATTTCACTTTAAAAACGTGTGATAGGCGACCAGAGATTTATTAAAATGGCAAAAAAGACGTTTTAGGCTTCGATACGGGAGTTTTGTTCCTTGACAAAAGGTTTATTAAAATGCTAAAAATACACGTTTCGGCAACCACAGACTTGTTCACCGATTTGTTCACCTTATCACTGCACAAGCCTTCCGTACGAAATCTGAAACGTCTCTTTTACCTTTTTGGCAAACCTTTGGTCCGGCGATCACACGCTTTTAACCATGAATATTCTGCCTGGCCGGACGAGATTTCGTCAAACCTTTAACTTTATGGCTTTTGGTTGGTCATCTGGGTGTTGTATTGTCCGCCGACCGCTTGGTGAGAACTTATCTTTGCGACAAGTGCTTCGATGTTCACCGAAAAAGCATCCTCAGACTACAAGTGGATATTCTGCGCCAGCCGTTTATTGTAATATTTAGAGAGTGGGTCCGAAGCTGAAGCTTTTTTTATTTGAAGCCATCCACTTGAACACTGTTCCTTATCTGCGTAGGTAACAACTGGGGCCGCTGTGACAACGGGTCCAGCGGCGTCGGCTGCGGACCTCAGGAGACCTTCCGCGGCTGCGCCGACATCGCCATCATGGACAACCTGAAAGAAGGAGACGGCGGCGACGGCGGCTTCGACGTCGGTGCCGGTGACATTCCCGCTGTGACGCGCCCACCGAAGCGCCCGGTCTCTCCTCAGACGCCCTGGTGGGTTAAGGGCGGTCCCAAGGCACCAGTTCCTCCCAAGAAGCAGCCCCCGCACGGCGGCTACCCCTGGAAGACGTCGCCCACCCGCAGGCCGTACCACGAAATCGAAGGCCACACCAACCACCCCATCAAGCCGGTCGCTCAGCCAAAGCCAGTTTACCCAGCTGCCAAGCCTGAAGTCGACAACGGATCTGAAGACGGCGGCTATGACCAGGAAGGACACGGCGGACACGGCGGACACGGAGGACACGGCGGACATGATGGACACGGCGGTGACGATGCGGCTTCTGAGGGCTACACCAAAAGGGTGCCGTTTGAGAAGACAACCACGGAGTATCCATCGACCATGTATCCCAGGAGGTACTCACCGAAGCATGGGTACACGTCGCCGCCCAAGGACACCAAGAACAAGCCTCCGTTTTCCAAAGGAGGGGGATATCCTCACAAGCCCAATGTGCCCAAGGAAGTCGTGGGGGGATGCAAGGGCGTCGGCCTGTGGAAGAGGGTGCCGGGCCTGGACAAGTGGTGTTGGGACAACTGCAACCGGGGATACTGCCCGGCGTCTCACTGCGCCTGCCACTAAAGACTCGGGCAGCATTGCGGAGTGTTTAAATTCTAGAGTTTTTTTTCTTTTTTAAGTTTAAATTGTTAAAAGATGATTTTCTTCCCGCAGCCCACTCTCCCACCCACCGCTCTTCTGCGCAACGTTTCTGCAGCGCTCGACTGCCGGACGACGTCGGCTTTTGTCGTTGTTCTTTGGTGTGCTGACGTCGGGCCGGTGATGGGCCCTGGACTCCCATTCTTCATACCGTGACTGTCTATTTTCCTGCTTCGTGTTTTCACTACTTCTATTTATGCCTAGGACATTCACGCGATGAACTTCTGCCGTTCTTTTTTGGTCACGGGATGCAAGTTTCAACTTGTGGGTGAATGCCTTAGGCTGTATTTATTTCATCCGCGTCTACATGAGTTCGAACATGATGAGCTGAAATGTCGGTGGTACACGCAGGCACCCGGGTCTTCGCATTTAAGGTTTGGGAGTCCTAGTTTCTAGGGCGTGGTCATAAACTAAGATGGTTCTAAATGCCATTTGGTTCTTTGGCATTACTGTCGACGGGAGCAGGAAACTCATGCGAGCTCGTCCCTGGTCCATACATCTTCTGAATCACAGTTGGAATCTGAGCCGTGTTTGGTACCTTGAGATGTTTGGGAAGCTGTTAAGGTTCGCGACAAGTTATATAGAGTGTATACCGACGCACAGGCGGCCACCACAAGATGGATTGGGCTATTTGTGGTTTATCTGGCGCCGACATATCGCAAGTGAATCTCCAGCCCCTGCTCCATATTCTGCTCCGCAACACAGTTCAGCTTAGTCAATGAGCGCTCGCAGCTTTATCTCCAAACTTTATCTCCTTCGGCATCAGTGGCGTAACAATAATCAGTGCGCAAACAGAGATAAAGGTGGAAGCGATCGATAAACTGAATCGATTCACATTGTCGCAGGCCCGACAGCATTTCAAGCTAGTTATAAACACAAACAGTTTTGTACTCGGACAGACAGAGGGCGAGGGATTCTAATAGGCGTAGTAGCCACAGAAGTATAGTGATGCAGAAAAAAATAACAAGAATTACGGCTGCGTTTTTACTTTTTAAGCTACGCAGAACATGAAAAATGCCGAAAGTGACGCATAAAATAATTCAGAACATCAAAATGCCGAAAGTGACGCGAAAAATAATTGTCCTACCAACTACCACGTCACCAACGCAAGTGACGTCACCAGTGGCGTCATAAATAGTGCGGTAATATTTTTCGAATAGTGTCTTACTTCACTATTAAAACGAACTTAAACTACTCCCTACCAGCTAATACGGACCGAATCTAAGAATTATAGGTGTACCAGACGTATACGAATGCCTTCAGAATCCGCCGATAGGACACAAATCAATGTTACCAATTTTCAAGTGGCAAGGCCCTGCCACTCACTGTGCGAGCAGGCCTTGCACTGATGTGCCAAGTTGTGCCAGCGCATTTTACAGTGTGCGATGACCGACAGGTCTGATATTGTGAACAAAGTGTACATGCCGCTCCTATATTTAATTTCATCGTGTGCATGCCTCACATCTATAGCATCATCAGCGCGCTATCTGTATTGGCAACGGTCACACGAATAGTCTATCCCAAAGTGAATCATACGCTTCCTGCAAGGTGCTTTCGCCTTGTGGCTCACTCATCGCTACATCTCTTCCCTGTCGCCGACCGGTGTGTTTATGTGTGTGGGATTGTGCCGTATGTCTATTATAAGTTATACTATATACGCCGAGGTTTTTGTTATTGTTGTTGATGTTTTTTCTTCTCGGTTCACTGAGCCGACGTGTGATAGGACATTGGAATAAAAGTCACACACGCTGTATTCGTTGATTGTCAGTTTCTCTTACGCTTACCAGAGGGGTGAGAAATGAAGCCACTGGTTCCACATGCAACAAGCTCATCATGGGCAAGAGCGTTGTGATCGTTAGCTTCGCTGCGAGCCCTTCGGCTGCACCCGAGTCTTCACGATTTTGATGCAGAAGTATTAAACACCTGTCTCTATCAAAGCGCTCGAACATCTTCGTACCCTATTCCCCCGTGTAGAAAACTTGTCTAGGGAACCGTCTAGGGAACCGAATGGGAACCTTAAAACTTGTCTAGGGAACCGTAAATAATTCCGTAAGCCTAAACTGTTACAACTTTGATTGGAGGGACGAGGAGGAATGCCTTTAATGATGAAGAGAAGTCAGCCTGGCAGCCCGAGCTTGGCTTCCTACTCCACATGAACATGAGATGTGCGAAAGTGAAGGGAAACGAAGGCACAAAAACTCATACAGACACTACAAAAGCAAATAAGCCCACATGGACTGACAGACGCAGGATCCCGCACACAGCGCACAAACAGAAGTGGATTTAAGGCCGACATTCACAGAGTTTCGTTCAGGCCGGAGTCACGGAGAAATGACACCAAGGCCCGTGTACTCCGTGTTGCCGCGGCAGTTGAGTGCCATGGACCAATGGCGTCGCAAAGCTTCAATGGTGCATCAGCACGCAGTCCCAAAGTTTTATTCGACTACAGGGAACGGGTGCTTAACATTGGGGGGATCTGGCCCCCACCCCGTCAGTATGAATTTTTGATTAATGTCGAAGGCCGCCTGCAATCGATGTTTTAGATTTCCATGTCCCGGCAATGTTTTAAGGCGCATTCCTTTTACAAGGCCGCGGAAAATAAGCTTCACTCAATCAAGGAAATGACTCTGCCAAGGAGGAATAACGCAGCACAGGCCATTTGCCCCTGTTGAGGCATGAAGTGCCCTTGCCTCAACAGCCCAAAGAATGTCACATACCACGTGATCCATGCACTATGTAGTATGTTTTTAGCGTCTGATCACCTCACCCAACAAAAACTTCACAGCCATTGCACTCGGTGAAGGTGGAATGCCAGCAGAAGCAGCTTGTCGGTTATTGGTTGGCCCCAACCCTCCCCTAAACCGGACCGTCGTCTCGGGGAAGCGTTCAGCGGCATTGCGGGTAGGCTTCACTGAGCGACACACAGTGTGACAAAGCCAGCTTGCAAAGACCACCTAACAGCGATCTTTTCAAGTGCTTTCACTTCTAAATACCAATGCATTGATGGGAAGACACTTTTCAAGGGGAATGTACGCCATCTTACATCGAAATATGAAGCGCCGCAGGCGAACAGGTGGTCGACGGGAGAACGACCTTTTTCGTTCTGCGGACGCAAAAAAAAAAAAAAAGATCGGGGGAGTTATTTTACTTACGGCGAGATCGGCCTATGGGTGGTGACAGCGTCTCGTTGCTAGTGTAAATATTCCGTTGAGATGGTAGCGTGCATAGCAAGTATTACTTAGCAAGTATACTAGAGAGGAAACAGCGTCTGGTAATCCATGTCGTCGTTGGGGCTTTGGCTTGCGCTTGGCATGACAATTGGATTCGTAAGCGGTTTTTGGGGATTTGCTTTCTTCACTATGCATTAACACGTCTACGAGCTACGGGAAGCCGAAATCATCCCTTTTCTCTGGGCGCCGTGTTCGGCGAAACAGCGGGCAGTGCGTGATCGTATGTACACCCAAGAACAAAAGTTTACGGACCATGAAAGCAGCAGTTTTGGGTTACTTCTCTGCCGCACGGCAGCCCGGGGTACTATATGCGGTATTTTTCATTACTTCAATAACTATACGACATCTCACATGTACACGGCAGTTTTTCGGGCCGCTACCGGAAGAGAAATAACCGAAAATTGAAAATTTTCATGGTCCGTAAACTTTTGATCATGGCTGTACCTGACGTTGGTCATGCCGGAGTCGAAGGAATGTGACTGAGCGGATAATATTCCGCCACAAAATTTGTACCTGACGAAAAAACAAAAACAAATTGTACTTCGACGAAGACAAGATACAACAGATACGGGAGCCAGTACCCGTCCTATCTTGTCATCGTCCACGGGCCCTATTCTCGACTGCACAAATTGCCGGCAAATCTGGGAATTTGCCGGAAGTCTTTTCTGATTTGCTTTCAGTTTTGGGCACGTGCTTACGGTTGACAAAGCGGTTGTGTGTGCTGTCGTCATTTTGACGTTTATGACGTTTATGGGCACCAGTTCTAGAGTTTGCCGTATTTCTCTTTACTGAAAGCGCATAATTCTTGGCCGGCAATAAAAAAACTAGACTAAATGCACCGGGCATGACAACGTAAGCCTGTCTTTGCTATTCAACAACAATACTGCTTGTAATACACCCCCTCTCTGTGATTGGCTGAGAAGGCGTGACGTAATTTAAACACTTGGCGCGAACGATTACGTCACACATCGGCAACTTCAGCCGGCGTAAAAGTGACGTAATGTTACGTAACAGCTTCAAAATGGCGGCTGTTTTTGCCGCAAAATACAAGCAAAATAGGGCAAAAAATTGCCCCGGCTTTCGGCGCCGCGAAATGTCCGAGAATTTGCAGCAGGCGCAGTTTCGCATGACGCGCGGTTTAAAGCATGTTTTCTGCCGAAAGAATTAAATAGTTTCGACTGTTTCCAAGTCAGTGATCAGAGAGCATACAAATAACGGGCCGTAGTTTGCTTTTATGTTTGGCAATAAGATAAAAATTACTTGTTTGGCGTAACCGCAACATAAGAAGGCAGTACAAGTCTCCCCATGACAAAGAGAACCCAATGCATGTTATTTGTCCACGCACCTCCTAGTAGGCTGCTGGGTCACATGATCAAACTCAAGAGAAAAATAGCAAAGAAAAATGACTCCTTTGTTCATTACAGCGTAGATTGAAGTCGATCTTGACGAATGAGTGAATCGGCGACATCGGTGCGCTCCGCGGTTATCAGGCGTAGCGCTTTGCTGCTCTTATGTGTCACACAAGCCATGGTCCCCGCCGTCTTTTTCTGTGATCACGCCATAAACTTGTAACCTAGCAGCAGACGATAGCGTGTGCAGCGTGGGAAGGTGATAACGCAACAAAGCTTGCCATTGAAGCATAGAGCCCAACTATGTTACTAAAAGCGATTGAAAGAAATAAATAGATACGGTAAAAAAATTGTGTAATGTTCTTTAGCTCGACATCCGCCTTTGGATCAACGTCACTCGATCGCCTTGTGGTGTTGACGCCAATTTTGACCTGCAGAAATGTGTTTTTCTAGTCAGCCTCACCTACCGTCTTAATTTTTATAGTACATGCCAAGTGTTTTTATATCTTTCTTGCGCAATATTTGATACCTTGATTGCGATATTTATGAGGGAATCGTCAAATTATACTGCATGTCATCATAGCTGTAGGTACAGCACGTCACTGATTGCTTACGTCGTGCGTCGTGCGAGCGAAAAAAAAAAAAAAAAACAGGGCGAATTGCCGGCAATTTGCGCAGTCGAGAGTAGGGCCCCACGGGTGTTTAACGCCACGTTTTCTTTTTTCTTCAACTATAAACCAACTCGCTCAGAAGCACGTTTTGTTAAACTGTAGCTGACGGTCGGTGCACCGGCTCACCACGAAGGCGAAGTTTTCATAGGCACGCTCAAGAAACTTTCAAGACTCTTCAAACAACTTATTATTTGAAATAATGGTAAAATTCATAAAATTAGAGTCTTTAATGAGTTTTCCCCCAAATGTTAACATTGTTCGTAACTACCACCTTGGTCTGCAGAATAGCAGGCACAACCGTGCCGGCAGATATGCGCTTTACTTCCTTTTTCCTTAGTTTTAAAACAGTCTGTTTTATTTTCCACTAACATAATTGCACACTATTCTTCGCGTTTTCGTGGCACTTTGTTTAAATTTGCGGTCACTAAAACGTTTCAATCCAAGCCAGTGATGAAATTAAGGTGAGTGGCTGATGTAATGGCGGCCCATTACTACACAAACGGCCTTGATGGGAGCCGAATAGACGCTAGCGCCAGATTCCTCTCTGGCTGTATACATTGTAAAGGAAACTCTATGGTAGCGTGTAAGTGCAGCCTGTGGTTGTGCGCGTCGTGTCTGTTTCGCGCCATCATGTGCGCATAAAAGCCGTGGACAAGAGTGGTATGATGTACTTCGGTTGCTCAACGTTCGATGTATTGCATAGAAGCGGCAATAAGCTTACATTAGTACGATAAAAAAGCGGTGACCTGCCGGGAAACCCTGAGCGGCCGAGATAGCATCACAGTGTACCTGCACGCCATGGTATGTAGCAAGCAATTTCCCGAGGGTGACCTCAAACAATGAAGAGAAACAAAGATAGGGAGAGATAAGGAATCCGTAATCTCAAGAATTTGGTTGATAAAGGCAATTTAAGTCGCTTGGTTTGTTAACTTGCTGCTAATTGCCTTGTGGGTGGCCTTGAAAAGCTGACCGCACCACTCCACTGCTCCCACATTCATTACAGGGGCTGGCGATGTTTTGTTGCATTCGGAAGGCCAAGTAAAATTTCTCAAACCGACACAAATGTCGGACAGTGCCATTGGCCACTGTCAAAAACAGTAGTGTTTTTTTTTTTGAAAAGGTGCACAGAGACCTCCCCGAGCACTGGCTTTTTGGAATGTGTAAAGTACGCCTCCGTAAATTTCTGGACTTTGGGCGGAATTATTTTTATGGTTTGCTTATATCTGCAAAACGACACATGCTCAATCTTTACAATGGTGGCAAATGTATGTCTGTGTACAGGTACCGTTGTCTCACTTGAACGTTTCCGCGCAGTTACTGTTGTCCTTGAATAACAACCACACCCCTTTCAACAAAACACCATGGGCCGTTGCCAACGGGGAACACGATTGAACTCATCAACAGAAAAATTGTACAGGATCTAAACAGTTATAACAGTTTCACGTGTGAAGCAATGACTATGACGACGATGTTTCCGGAAACTAAAGGAGCTCGTTATCTCGTAACGGTCGCTGATTACTACTTTCGTCGATATAATCCGCAAAAAGAGGTCACCAGTCCATTGCTTCCTTCCAGACGAGCAGTGATATTCGTTTTTCACCGAGCGCAACCTGAACGAGTAGCCGACGGGAAAGCGGCATCTACACTAGGAGTAGTTCGTCATCCTGCCTCCAGGGGCCAACTGTCTTCGATCTTGGGGCGAATAAAAGCTACCCTCTAAAAATTAGCAGTGGCATAGCTCGGCTATCCCAAGATATACGAAGCGTGAGCTAAGGTTCAGCTGGTTATTCTTAGCTTTCCTGGTTGTCTAGGATTGGCTTGATTATCATGCTTACTGCTGCCTCAATGGCACACACACGGTGTACGCATTATGTGACACATGCATATTGAACTGAATACTGAACAATCAAAGGTTTTATAGCCATCACTCAAGGCCCTAAGAAAACGAGGGAATTGTAAACGGCCATCGTCTGTCGAAAAGCCTGTTCTGATTGGCTCTCACTTTCGCTATAAAGGTTGAAAGCCAATGACGAAAATGTCTTTGTGGCACCACTATAGAATGGCGGCGCTCAGAAAAAATTAAAACCGGCCGGGGCGGCCATTTTTCTGATGGAGGTGAAGAGCGAAAACGCCCGTGTGTTCGAGGTTTCGGCGCACGTTAACGATCCCCTGCAGGTGGTCAAAATTAATCCTGAGCCCTCCAGTACGACGCGCCTCAACGCCTGAGTAGCGCCGGCGCGTTAAACCTCACAATCAAATATAAAGATTATAGGTAGAACTTCCGCAAAATTTGCATTATTGCTGAAATGCAACTCGTTATACGGTTTGCCATTTTCCGTATTTTTTATATTTTTGTTCTTTATTATTTTTCAAGATTTAGTTCCACCAATTATCTACATTTCCCATATTATTACGACTACAGTTGGAATTTCCTCAAATCTGCATTATTGCGAAAATGCAGGGCGTTACAGAGTTCACCATTTTCCGGAACTATTCTATATTTTTCTTAATATTTAGTTTTTTAAAACTGGGTTCGACCAATTATCTCCCTTGACTCTATTATAAAGATTAAGAGGGGAAACTTTCGCGAAATCTGCATTATTGTGGCAAATGCCATCAGTTATACGTTTTGACATTTTCCGCAATTTTGTAATATTTGTCTTATTTTTTAGTTTTTCGACATTTCATTCAACCAATTATCTCCATTTACGTTATTATAACGATTACATTTGGTACTTTCCCGAAATCTGCTTTATTGTGAAATGCAGGGCGTTACACGGTAGGCCAGTTTTTGTAATTATTTTATATTTTTCTTGCTGTTTTAGTTTTTCAAAATTTTTTCGACCAATTACCTCCATTTACGCTATTCTAACGATTACAGGTGGAACTTTCGCAAAATCTGCATTATTGTGGAAACGCAAGGCGTCACACGTTTCGCCATTTTTCCGTATTTTTGTATTTTTTATTTTTTAGGTTTTCAAAATTTTGTGCTGACCAGTTATCTTTATTTACGCCATTATAGCGATTACAGGTAGAACTCCCGTGATATCTTCATTTTTGCGGAAATGCAGGGCGTTACACGGTCCTGGCTGTGGAGGTACTCGGCAAAGAATGCTACGCATTAACAATCAAATCAAGAAAAAGTAAAAAGAAATATTTAACACTCCAAAAACAGCGCAGAGATAAGGACGGAAAATGGGGCAAACCGGAGCGGTGACGAACAATTGTCGAACGATTCACCAGAAGAGAATAAATAGACGGAAAAAACACAGTACCCAAGTAATCGTCCGTTCAGGAAAATGTCAACATTCCAGATATACAATAGGAAGCCTTATATCGGTAAGAAGACCAACCAAACGAAGAGGGTCAAGGCTGCAATCTCTTACAAGGCTGACTCAACTGGCTAGATATGCGATCTTCCGTTCTAGACGTGCAATCGACGGCGTGCTCACGGATTGCTCCCCCCGATTGCCAATCACTGATGCCTGCAATATTTCCCGACAGGAAGCGTCTGGATAGCGTTTCAAAATGCGTGTTTCTTTCAGCTTTGAGTGGCAATCGAGTTTCTCACCTTTCTTGAAATGTATTGCAAGATTACTGACCGTTTATGCACGCAAGTGTACGGATGTTCCCGAAGACAGCTGCGTAAACTCGACCGTATGGAATCGAGCATTTTATACACAACACAGTCCGTATAATTCTGATACTGGTTCTCATGCTTTTTTCCCTCATATGGCTCCTGGGCCCCGGTTGCAATTTATTAGCCTTGGCGCACAGAGGCCAGTTTGTTGTGCGCTGAAAAAACAGTCCACACGCCTGCCTTATCGCCGATCTTCTTCCAAAGGTGTAATACCCTATGACGTTTAGGCGGCCCTTTGATTTTAAGGGCGAAGTGCGAGCTAGGGGACCGGGGCTGTTGGCGTCTCCTGTCGTCGTCGTCTTCGTCGTAATTGTCGTTCGTCTCATGTAGTCACGGTACTAAAACATCGGGTAACTCGTTACTCCTCACGCTAGAACGTAACGCGTACAATAAACACACCGGCACACTCGTTTACGCCTCGCGCTAGAGAGCTTCGTGCTTCAAAGACAAGATACTTTTACGACAAAGCTGTATACCCTTACCCCCCCAACGGATTCACCTCCGTGGGCAAAAAACGCCCAGGCACCAAGAACACACTTATGCACTGCACAATTCGCCCCTCCCCAGGTTTCACGTCAGCCGATATGTTTCTTCTTGCGACCGTTTTGTTGCCATGTTAGCGTTGACCCCTTTTCAGGACGTTTCTTCAGCGCCAAGACACACAAGGAGTCATGTCCGTTTAGGGTCATAGTCACTGAAAAATGAATTTGGGTGATTCCTCCAATCTTCTCTCTCAAGATTGCTGACGGAAGGCCCTTTTTTTGTTAGGTACCCCAGAGCTATCTAGGCTTTCTCGGGACACAACCATAAGATATTCTTAGTGGCTTATCGGTGTGCCTTAAAAACATGTCTTACTCCCTTCCTCGCGCCTTGGTCTTGGAGGCTGTGAGTGAGGCAATCGACTCTTTCGGGAGAATCAGGTTGTAAACTGAATGCGACATCAGCACGGAAACATTCCTAGAAGGATTACCATTTTACTTACACTCCACTTTTGTTGCTCACAATGACAAACTGCACATCCACAAAAAGGGGTGTGTCCGTTCATTGCACCTGTGCTCAGAGACTTGCTACTGACTGCCTTCGACAGGCGTTTGCAATCCGCCCTTCAGAATTCGGCCATCCTGAGGGCCTTTCGTTACGTCGATGATTTTCTGGTGTTCGAAGTTTTGCCGACAGTTTTGCGACGTTCAAATTGACAAGTCAGAGAACACAAGGCGGGAAGTTGAGGTTCCGCATCGACTTTCGGCGCGCGCCACGTGTGTTGGGAATGCACTCCAAGAACGCAAAAAAGGTCTACCACCATTCAGCTCAGCCCACTCGAAAAGTGCGAAACGTGGCATTGCTGTTGCAGCTATACAGAACTCGCAATAAGATCTTGCCGCACGCGATGACACAGAGCTTAGATAGCCAAGTCAACAGACTCCGAGAGGCAGGATATCCTGTTCCTTTGTTGTGCAGCTCCGCAGAAAAACGCCGTGAAAAAACGTCAACGCTAACATAGCAACAAAACAGTAAAAAAAGATATCCAATGGCCGCCTAGGCGTCATATCCTGCATTCTTGCGGTATCACACCTTTTGAAGAGATCGGCGATAAGGCTGGCGTGCGGAGCAGTTATTTCAGCGCCCGACAAACTGGCGTCTGTTTTGCGCCAAGGCAAATAGCAACCAGGGCCCAGGAGCCATATGCTGAGAAAAGGCATGAGAACCAGTATGTGAATTATGCGGACTGTGTTATGTATAAAATTCCCCATTCCACACTGTCGAGGTTACGTAGGCCAGAGTGGTGGATGCGTAAATGAGTGCATTTAGTAACACACGTACACTATGCGTGCAGAAACGGGAATTAATCGTGCAATACTTGCAAGAAATGTGATGAAGACGATTGGCGCCCAGTGCTGAAGGAAGCACGCATTTTGAAACGCTATCGAGACGCTCGCTCCCGAGAAATATCGGAGGCCTTAGTGATTGGAATTCGGGGTGAACAACGCGGAAGCACGCCGTAGACTGCACTTCTAGAACGAGAGGAAGCATATCTAGCAAGTTGAGTCAGCCTGGTATTGCAGAGTAGCCTTGACCCAATCCGTTTGGTTGGTTTTGTCACTGATATAAGCTTCCATTGTAGGCATCTCGAGTGTTATCTTTTCCTTCAGCGGACGCATGCTTGAGTCCCATGTTTTTTTTTATGTTTTTCCGTGCATTTAATCTGTTGTTATAATTCCTCAGTTGTTCGTCCGAGTCCTTGGATCGAGCGGCCATAGAGTCGCACCCTATAACCAAGCGTTCACGTGAGGGGCTGCCAGCCTGGAAGATCTGCAAAACATTCGCAAGCAGTCGCCATCAATTAGTAACTCAACGAGTTCGCTTTCGCCTTCTGGCTGCTATACTCGGTTACAACTTAAGAACGGCAACTATGATGATGATGATGATTGCTATTGGCTTCCCCTTTGTAGCAGGGTGATGACATGTCATCTTACCAAAAAGGACTAATATGACCATGTTTTACACTCTTGGTTTAATACTAGCGCTGCTTCGGGCAGGCACAAAAGGCTTTTTAGGCACAAAATAGTTTTTTCTTTCTATTACAGGTGGTAACTGTCCTAGGCAATATTCCCCTCTCTGCTTTTCGTCCACCAGCATTATAATTTTCTTTTCGTCCCCTCGACAGCCTTGCAGTTAACTTCCTTTGTGATACCCTTAAATCCTAGGGCTTCTGCAAGCCCAATATTCCCTTCATGTAGATTTGGATGGATACCCTCACATTCTAACACTATGCGCCGCATAGTATCTGTTTCTTTTCCGCAGACCACGCATACCTTATCATTTTGTGAATACTTCCCCACAAAACTCTTAGTTCAGAGGCAGGCAACCTGCATGCCCTAGCCTCAAAAAGCAAAGAACTGCCCTGGGAATTGTCGTAGAAATTTTCCTTTCTGATCGTTCAATTTCTCAGCCCTGTACATCTCTAACGACGTTTAAGCTTCCATTTTTTCCCTCCATTTATTCGTTTCAATCTGCCTTGCCTCTTTTTTGGTTACCTTGGCTGTTTGGATTCTCCACTGTTCTTTCCCTATTTCAATCGTTAGCCTTCTAGTCTTTCTTAACCACTGCGTGTCCACGCTCTTCAAGTATAGGTACCTAAAAGCTGAGCTGCCCACCTTCGTTGATCCATTGCTCTCAACCTCATCTCAAAGCATATTTTACTCTGTTGCTGCTGTGCCTCATCACCACAGCCGGATGTTACTCCGCGGAGCGCAAGTAGTGCAGTTACTGGGAAATGTTTTGAACATGACACGAGCCATTTCCTTGAATTTCTTGGACTTAATATGCTGATAAACGATTGCAGCGGCGACAAAAAAAAAGAACTACGTGAGAAAAGGCAGAGGACATCCCGCATTCACCGCAATCTCCTTTCAAAATGCGCGCGCTTGTTGACACCTGAATCCGTCGCTTAGGCGGAGTGATACCGCACATGAGCTATTGCCGTTCTTAACTAGTTCCTGAGTATAGTGCGGTGTACTGAGTTTGAGCGGCTATAATCAGGACCGGTCGCTTTTTTTCTCCGAGATATGCCATGGCTGGCGCAGGGTTTACCGGCCCATTTACTATTTCAACCTTGCGAATAAGAAGTACAATGCCGCCACACAATGGCTCCTAGATCGGTGGTTCTCCGCCACGAATATGCCGGAGACATCTTCTGACCTTGCAAAAGGGATGGACGACCCCAGAATATAGTACTACTGATCTGTGTCATAGTGCCACGCAATTTAGACATACAGCTAAAGCCGTCCACGTATAATCAATGTCATCCTTTTGCGCTGACTTTTATGCTTATGTATGCGATATTATCAAACGATTTGCTCTTGCGGTCCCTAATCGACTAAACAATTTTCTTTCCTTTTGTGCGTCTGGCTTTCCTGCATGGCTGGCGTGTTATGCGAAGACCGATGTTAAAAGACATGCAAGACGGAGAAACAAATAAGCGTAGGTGTCATGAAACAAAGCCACATTTTTACGCAGGAAGTCATGCAGCGAAGCCACGGTGAAAAAAAAAATTAATCGTAGGGGTCTTGCGACGAAGCCACATTTTCATGCAGGTGTCATGCCGCGAAGCCAGGGTGAAAAAAAAACGTATGGGTCTTGCGGCGAAGCCACATTTTCATGCAGGTGTCATGCCGCGAAGCCACGGTGAAAAAAAAATCGTAGGGGTCTTGCGGCGAAGCCACATTTTCATGCAGGTGTCATGCCGCGAAGCCACGGTGAAAAAAAAATCGTAGGGGTCTTGCGGCGAAGCCACATTTTCATGCAGGTGTCATGCCGCGAAGCCACGGGAAAAAAAAATCGTAGGGGTCTTGCGGCGAAGCCACATTTTCATGCAGGTGTCATGCCGCGAAGCCAGGGTGAAAAAAAATCGTAGGGGTCTTGCGGCGAAGCCACATTTTCATGCAGGTGTCATGCCGCGAAGCCAGGGTGAAAAAAAATCGTAGGGGTCTTGCGGCGAAGCCACATTTTCATGCAGGTGTCATGCCGCGAAGCCACGGTGAAAAAAAATCGTAGGGGTCTTGCGGCGAAGCCACATTTTCATGCAGGTGTCATGCCGCGAAGCCAGGGTGAAAAAAAATCGTAGGGGTCTTGCGGCGAAGCCACATTTTCATGCAGGTGTCATGCCGCGAAGCCACGGTGAAAAAAAATCGTAGGGGTCTTGCGGCGAAGCCACATTTTCATGCAGGTGTCATGCCGCGAAGCCACGGTGAAAAAAAATCGTAGGGGTCTTGCGGCGAAGCCACATTTTCATGCAGGTGTCATGCCGCGAAGCCACGGTGAAAAAAAATCGTAGGGGTCTTGCGGCGAAGCCACATTTTCATGCAGGTGTCATGCCGCGAAGCCAGGGTGAAAAAAAATCGTAGGGGTCTTGCGGCGAAGCCACATTTTCATGCAGGTGTCATGCCGCGAAGCCAGGGTGAAAAAAAATTGTAGGGGTCTTGCGGCGAAGCCACATTTTCATGCAGGTGTCATGCCGCGAAGCCAGGGTGAAAAAAAATCGTAGGGGTCTTGCGGCGAAGCCACATTTTCATGCAGGTGTCATGCCGCGAAGCCAGGGTGAAAAAAAATCGTAGGGGTCTTGCGGCGAAGCCACATTTTCATGCAGGTGTCATGCCGCGAAGCCACGGTGAAAAAAAATCGTAGGGGTCTTGCGGCGAAGCCACATTTTCATGCAGGTGTCATGCCGCGAAGCCAGGGTGAAAAAAAATCGTAGGGGTCTTGCGGCGAAGCCACATTTTCATGCAGGTGTCATGCCGCGAAGCCAGGTGAAAAAAAATCGTAGGGGTCTTGCGGCGAAGCCACATTTTCATGCAGGTGTCATGCCGCGAAGCCAGGGTGAAAAAAAATCGTAGGGGTCTTGCGGCGAAGCCACATTTTCATGCAGGTGTCATGCCGCGAAGCCAGGGTGAAAAAAAATCGTAGGGGTCTTGCGGCGAAGCCACATTTTCATGCAGGTGTCATGCCGCGAAGCCAGGTGAAAAAAAACATCGTAGGGGTCTTGCGGCGAAGCCACATTTTCATGCAGGTGTCATGCCGCGAAGCCACGGTGGAAAAAAAATCGTAGGGGTCTTGCGGCGAAAGCCACATTTTCATGCAGGTGTCATGCCGCGAAGCCAGGGTGAAAAAAATCGTAAGGGGTCTTGCGGCGAAGCCACATTTTCATGCAGGTCTCATGCGCGAAGCCAGGTGAAAAAAAAATCTAGGGGTCTTGCGGCGAAGCACATTTTCATGCAGGTGTCATGCCGCGACCAAGGGTTAAAAAAAATCGTAGGGGTCTTGCGGCGAAGCCACATTTCATGCAGGGTCATGCCGCGAAGCCAGGGTGAAAAAAAATCGTAGGGGTCTTGCGGCTAAGCCACATTTTCATGCAGGTGTCATGCCGCGAAGCCAGGGTGAAAAAAAATCGTAGGGGTCTTGCGGCGAAGCCACATTTTCATGCAGGTGTCATGCCGCGAAGCCAGGGTGAAAAAAAAATGTAGGGGTCTTGCGGCGAAGCCACATTTTCATGCAGGTGTCATTCCGCGAAGCCAGGGTGAAAAAAAATTGTAGGGGTCTTGCGGCGAAGCACATTTTCATGCAGGTGTCATGCGCGAAGCCAGGGTGAAAAAAATCGTAGGGGTCTTGCGGCGAAGCCACATTTTCATGCAGGTGTCATGCCGCGAAGCCAGGTGTGAAAAAAAAATGTAGGGGTCTTGCGGCAAAGCCACA
Source organism: Haemaphysalis longicornis (assembly GCA_013339765.2). NCBI lineage: Eukaryota > Metazoa > Arthropoda > Arachnida > Ixodida > Ixodidae > Haemaphysalis > Haemaphysalis longicornis. The sequence goes on along the minus strand of CM023452.1, from coordinate 148,425,236 downwards.
TTTTCATGCAGGTGTCATGCCGCGAAGCCAGGGTGAAAAAAAATCGTTAGGGGTCTTGCGGCGAAGCCCACATTTTCATGCAGGTGTCCTGCCGCGAAGCCAGGTGAAAAAAAATGGTAGGGTCTTAGCGGCCGAGCCACATTTTCATGCAGGTGTCATGCCGCGAAGCCAGGGTGAAAAAAAAATCGTAGGGGTCTTGCGGCGAAGCCACATTTTCATGCAGGTGTCATGCCGCGAAGCCACGGTGAAAAAAAAATCGTAGGGGTCTTGCGGCGAAGCCACATTTTCATGCAGGTGTCATGCCGCGAAGCCAGGGTGAAAAAAAATTGTTTGGGGTCTTGCGGCGAAGCCACATTTTCATGCAGGTGTCATGCCGCGAAGCCAGGGTGAAAAAAAAATCGTAGGGGTCTTGCGGCGAAGCCACATTTTCATGCAGGTGTCATGCCGCGAAGCCACGGGTGAAAAAAAATCGTAGGGTCTTGCGGCGAAGCACATTTTCATGCAGGTGTCATGCCGCGAAGCCAGGGTGAAAAAAAAATCGTAGGGGTCTTGCGGCGAAGCCACATTTTCATGCAGGTGTCATGCCGCGAAGCCACGTGAAAAAAAAATCGTAGGGGTCTTGCGGCGAAGCCACATTTTCATGCAGGTGTCATGCCGCGAAGCCACGGTGAAAAAAAATCGTAGGGGTCTTGCGGCGAAGCCACATTTTCATGCAGGTGTCATGCCGCGAAGCCACGGTGAAAAAAAATCGTAGGGGTCTTGCGGCGAATCCACATTTCATGCAGGTGTCATTGCCGCGAAGCCACGGTGAAAAAAAAATCGTAGGGGTCTTGCGGCGAAGCCACATTTTCATGCAGGTGTCATGCCGCGAGCCAGGGTGAAAAAAAATCGTAGGGGCTTGCGGCGAAGCCACATTTTCATGCAGGTGTCATGCCGCGAAGCCAGGGTGAAAAAAAATCGTAGGGGTCTGCGGCGAAGCCACATTTTCATGCAGGTGTCATGCCGCGAAGCCAGGGTGAAAAAAAATCGTAGGGGTCTTGCGGCGAAGCCACATTTTCACTGCAGGTGTCATGCCGCGAAGCCACGGTGAAAAAAATCTTAGGTGTCTTGCGGCGAAGCCACATTTTCATGCAGGTGTCATGCCGCGAAGCCACGGTGAAAAAAATCGTAGGGGTCTTGCGGCGAAGCCACATTTTCATGCAGGTGTCATGCCGCGAAGCCACGGTGAAAAAAAATCGTAGGGGTCTTGCGGCGAAGCCACATTTTCATGCAGGTGTCATGCCGCGAAGCCAGGGTGAAAAAAAATCGTAGGGGTCTTGCGGCGAAGCCACATTTTCATGCAGGTGTCATGCCGCGAAGCCAGGGTGAAAAAAAATCGTAGGGGTCTTGCGGCGAAGCCACATTTTCATGCAGGTGTCATGCCGCGAAGCCAGGGTGAAAAAAAATCGTAGGGGTCTTGCGGCGAAGCCACATTTTCATGCAGGTGTCATGCCGCGAAGCCACGGTGAAAAAAAATCGTAGGGGTCTTGCGGCGAAGCCACATTTTCATGCAGGTGTCATGCCGCGAAGCCACGGTGAAAAAAAATCGTAGGGGTCTTGCGGCGAAGCCACATTTTCATGCAGGTGTCATGCCGCGAAGCCAGGGTGAAAAAAAATCTGTAGGGGTCTTGCGGCGAAGCCAACCATTTTCATGCAGGTGTCCATGCCGCGAAGCACAGTGTGAAAAAAAAAATCGTAGGGGGTCTGCGGCGAAGCCACATTTCATGCAGGTGTCATGCCGCGACGCCACGGTTTTGAAAAAAAAAATCTGTAGGGGTCTTGCGGCGAAGCCACATTTTCATGAGGTGTCAGGCCGCGAAGCACGGTGAAAAAAAATCGTAGGGGTCTTGCGGCGAAGCCACATTTTCATGCAGGTGTCATGCCGCGAAGCCACGGTTGAAAAAAAATCGTAGGGGGTCTTGCGGCGAAGCCACATTTTCATGCAGGTGTCATGCCGCGAAGCACGGTGTGAAAAAAAAAAATCGTAGGGGTCTTTGCGGCGAAGCCACATTTTCATGCAGGTGTCATGCCGCGAAGCCACGGTGAAAAAAAAATCGTAGGGGTCTTGCGGCAAGCCACATTTCATGCAGGTGTCATGCCGCGAAGCCAGGTTGAAAAAAAAAATCGTAGGGGTCCTTGCGGCGAAGCCACATTTATCATGCAGGTGTCATGCCGCGAAGCACAGGTGAAAAAAAAAATTCGTAAGGGGTCTTGGCGGCGAAGCCACATTTCATGCAGGTGGGTCATGCCGCGAAGGCCACGAGTGAAAAAAAAAATCGTAGGGGTCTTGCGGCGAAGCCACATTTTCATGCAGGTGTCATGGCCGCGAAGCCACGGTGAAAAAAAAAATCGTAGGGGTCTTGCGGCGAAGCCACATTTTCATGCAGGTGTCATGCCGCGAAGCCAGGGTGAAAAAAATCTGTAGGGGTCTTTGCGGCGAAGCCACATTTCATGCAGGTGTCATGCCGCCGAAGCCAGGGTGAAAAAAATCGTAGGGGTCTTGCGGCGAAGCCACATTTCATGCAGTGTCATGCCGCGAAGCCACGGGTGAAAAAAAATGGTAGGGGTCTTGCGGCGAAGCCACATTTTCATGCAGGTGTCATGCCGCGAAGCCACGGTGAAAAAAAAAATCGTAGGGGTCTTGCGGCGAAGCCACATTTTCATGCAGGTGTCATGCCGCGAAGCCAGGGTGAAAAAAAATCGTAGGGGTCTTGCGGCGAAGCCACATTTTCATGCAGGTGTCATGCCGCGAAGCCAGGTGAAAAAAAATCGTAGGGGTCTTGCGGCGAAGCCACATTTTCATGCAGGTGTCATGCCGCGAAGCCAGGGTGAAAAAAAATGTAGGGGTCTTGCGGCGAAGCCACATTTTCATGCAGGTGTCATGCCGCGAAGCCACGGTGAAAAAAAATCGTAGGGGTCTTGCGGCGAAGCCACATTTTCATGCAGGTGTCATTCCGCGAAGCCAGGGTGAAAAAAAATCGTAGGGGTCTTGCGGCGAAGCCACATTTTCATGCAGGTGTCATGCCGCGAAGCCAGGGTGAAAAAAAATCGTAGGGGTCTTGCGGCGAAGCCACATTTTCATGCAGGTGTCATGCCGCGAAGCCAGGGTGAAAAAAAATCGTAGGGGTCTTGCGGCGAAGCCACATTTTCATGCAGGTGTCATTCCTGCGAAGCCAGGGTGAAAAAAAATCGCAGGGGTCTTGCGGCAAAGCCACATTTTCATGCAGGTGTCATGCCGCGAAGCCAGGGTGTAAAAAAAAATCGTAGGGGTCCTTGCGGCAAGCCACATTTTCATGCAGGGTGGCATGCCGCGAAGCCAGGGTGAAAAAAATTGTAGGGGTCTTGCGGCGAAGCCACATTTTCATGCAGGTGTCATGCCGCGAAGCCAGGGTGACAAAAAATCGTAGGGGTCTTGCGGCGAAGCCGACATTTTCATGCAGGTGTCATCCCGCGAAGCCAGGGTGGAAAAAAATTGTAGGGGGTCCTTGCGGCAAGCCACATTTTCATGCAGTTGTCATGCCGCGAAGCCAAGGTGAAAAAAAATTCGTAGGGGTCTTGCGGCGAAGCCACATTTGTAATGCAGGTGTCATGCCGCGAAGCCAGGGTGGAAAAAAATCGTAGGGTGTCTTGCGGCGAAGCCACATTTTCATGCAGGTGTCAATGCCGCGAAGCCACGGTGAAAAAAAATCGGATGTGGGTCTTGCGGCGAAGCCAACATTTTCATGCAGGTGTATGCCGCGAAGCCAGGGTGTTAAAAAAATTGTAGGGGTCTTGCGGCGAAGCCACATTTTCATGCAGGTGTCATGCCGCGAAGCCAGGGTGAAAAAAATCGTAGGGGGTCTTGCGGCGAAGCCACATTTTTCATGCAGGTGTCATGCCGCGAAGCCAGGGTGAAAAAAAAATCGTAGGGGTCTTCGGCGAAGCCACATTTTCATGCAGGTGTCATGCCGCGAAGCCAGGGTGAAAAAAAATCGTAGGGGTCTTGCGGCGAAGCCACATTTTTCATGCAGGTGTCATGCCGCGAAGCCACGGTGAAAAAAAATCGTAGGGGTCTTTGCGGCGAAGCCACATTTTCATGCAGGTGTCATGCCGCGAAGCCAGGGTGAAAAAAAAATGTAGGGGTCTTGCGGCGAAGCCACATTTTTCATGCAGGTGTCATGCCGCGAAGCCACGGTGAAAAAAAAATCGTAGGGGTCTTGCGGCGAAGCCACATTTTCATGCAGGTGTCATGCCGCAAAGCCACGGTGAAAAAAATCGTAGGGGTCTTGCGGCGAAGCCACATTTTCATGCAGGTGTCATGCCGCGAAGCCACGGTTGAAAAAAAAAAAAAAATCGTAGGGGTCTTGCGGCGAAGCCACATTTTCATGCAGGTGTCATGCCGCGAAGCCAGGTGAAAAAAAAATCGTAGGGGTCTTGCGGCGAAGCCACATTTTCATGCAGGTGTCATTGCCGCGAAGCCACGGTTTGAAAAAAAAAATCGTAGGGGTCTTGCGGCGAAGCCACATTTTCATGCAGGTGTCACTGCCGCGAAGCCAGGGTGAAAAAAAAATCGTAGTGGGTCTTGCGGCGAAGCCCCATTTTCATGCAGGTGTCATGCCGGCGAAGCAGGGTGTAAAAAAAATCGTAGGGGTCTTGCGGCGAAGCCACATTTTCATGCAGGTGTCATGCCGCGAAGCCACGGTGAAAAAAATCGTAGGGGTCTTGCGGCGAAGCCACATTTTCATGCAGGTGTCATGCCGCGAAGCCACGGTGAAAAAAATCGTAGGGGTCTTGCGGCGAAGCCACATTTTCATGCAGGTGTCATGCCGCGAAGCCACGGTTGAAAAAAAAATCGTAGGGGTCTTGCGGCGAAGCCACATTTTCATGCAGGTGTCATGCCGCGAAAGCCAGGGTGAAAAAAAATCGTAGGGGTCTTGCGGCGAAGCCACATTTTCATGCAGGTGTCATGCCGCGAAGCCAGGGTGAAAAAAAATCGTAGGGGTCTTGCGGCGAAGCCACATTTTCATGCAGGTGTCATGCCGCGAAGCCAGGGTGAAAAAAAATCGGTAGGGGTCTTGCGGCGAAGCCACATTTTCATGCAGGTGTCATGCCGCGAAGCCAGGGTGAAAAAAAATCGTAGGGGTCTTGCGGGCGAAGCCACATTTTCATGCAGGTGTCATGCCGCGAAGCCACGGGTGAAAAAAAATCGTAGGGGTCTTGCGGCGAAGCCACATTTTCATGCAGGTGTCATGCCGCGAAGCCAGGGTGAAAAAAAATCGTAGGGGTCTTGCGGCGAAGCCACATTTTCATGCAGGTGTCATGCCGCGAAGCCAGGTGAAAAAAAATGTAGGGGTCTTGCGGCGAAGCCACATTTTCATGCAGGTGTCATGCCGCGAAGCCACGGTGAAAAAAATCGTAGGGGTCTTGCGGCGAAGCCACATTTTCATGCAGGTGTCATGCCGCGAAGCCAGGGTGAAAAAAATCGTAGGGGTCTTGCGGCGAAGCCACATTTTCATGCAGGTGTCATGCCGCGAAGCCACGGTGAAAAAAAAATCGTAGGGGTCTTGCGGCGAAGCCACATTTTCATGCAGGTGTCATGCCGCGAAGCCAGGGTGAAAAAAAATGTAGGGGTCTTGCGGCGAAGCCACATTTTCATGCAGGTGTCATGCCGCGAAGCCAGGGTGAAAAAAAATCGTAGGGGTCTTGCGGCGAAGCCACATTTTCATGCAGGTGTCATTGCCGCGAAGCCAGCGGTGAAAAAAATTGTAGGGGTCTGCGGCGAAGCCACATTTTCATGCAGGTGTCATGCCGCGAAGCCACGGTTGTAAAAAATCGTAGGGGTCTTGCGTCGAAGCCACATTTTCATGCAGGTGTCATGCCGCGACGCCAGGTGGAAAAAAAATCGTAGGGGTCTGCGGCCGAAGCCACATTTTCATGCAGGTGTCATGCCGCGAAGCCAGGGTGTAAAAAAATGTGTAGGGGTCTTGCGGCGAAGCCACATTTTCATGCAGGTGTCATGCCGCGAAGCAGGGTGTAAAAAATTGTAGGGGTCTGCGGCGAAGCCACATTTTCATGCAGGTGTCATGCCGCGAAGCCACGGTGAAAAAAATCGTAGGGGTCTTGCGGCGAAGCACAATTTTCATGCAGTGTCATGCCGCGAAGCCACGGTTGAAAAAAAATCGTAGGGGTCTTGCGGCGAAGCCACATTTTCATGCAGGTGTCATGCCGCGAAGCCAGGGTGAAAAAAAATCGTAGGGGTCTTGCGGCGAAGCCACATTTTCATGCAGGTGTCATGCCGCGAAGCCAGGGTGAAAAAAATCGTAGGGGTCTTGCGGCGAAGCCACATTTTCATGCAGGTGTCATGCCGCGAAGCCAGGGTGAAAAAAAATCGTAGGGGTCTTGCGGCGAAGCCACATTTTCATGCAGGTGTCATGCCGCGAAGCCAGGGTGAAAAAAAATTGTAGGGGTCTTGCGGCGAAGCCACATTTTCATGCAGGTGTCATGCCGCGAAGCCACGGTGAAAAAAAATCGTAGGGGTCTTGCGGCGAAGCCACATTTTCATGCAGGTGTCATGCCGCGAAGCCACGGTGAAAAAAATCTAGGGGTCTTGCGGCGAAGCCACATTTCATGCAGGTGTCATGCCGCGAAGCCACGGTGAAAAAAAATCGTAGGGGTCTTGCGGCGAAGCCACATTTTCATGCAGGTGTCATGCCGCGAAGCCACGGTGAAAAAAATTCGTAGGGGTCTTGCGGCGAAGCCACATTTTCATGCAGGTGTCATGCCGCGAAGCCAGGGTGAAAAAAAATCGTAGGGGTCTTGCGGCGAAGCCACATTTTCATGCAGGTGTCATGCCGCGAAGCCAGGGTGAAAAAAAATGTAGGGGTCTTGCGGCGAAGCCACATTTTCATGCAGGTGTCATGCCGCGAAGCCAGGTGAAAAAAAATCGTAGGGGTCTTGCGGCGAAGCCACATTTTCATGCAGGTGTCATGCCGCGAAGCCACGGTGAAAAAAAAATCTAGGGGTCTTGCGGCGAAGCCACATTTTCATGCAGGTGTCATGCCGCGAAGCCAGGGTGAAAAAAATCGTAGGGGTCTTGCGGCGAAGCCACATTTTCATGCAGGTGTCATGCCGCAAAGCCACGGTGAAAAAAATCGTAGGGGTCTTGCGGCGAAGCCACATTTTCATGCAGGTGTCATGCCGCGAAGCCAGGTGAAAAAAAATCGTAGGGGTCTTGCGGCGAAGCCACATTTTCATGCAGGTGTCATGCCGCGAAGCCAGGGTGAAAAAAATCGTAGGGGTCTTGCGGCGAAGCCACATTTTCATGCAGGTGTCATGCCGCGAAGCCAGGGTGAAAAAAAAATCGTAGGGGTCTTGCGGCGAAGCCACATTTTCATGCAGGTGTCATGCCGCGAAGCCAGGGTGAAAAAAAATCGTAGGGGTCTTGCGGCGAAGCCACATTTTCATGCATCGGACGTACCGCAATATTTCTTAAAGATACGTCGGACGTACCCACAAATTTCTTAAAGATACGTCGGACGTACCCGCAAAATTTCTTAAAGATACGTCGGACGTACCCGCAAGATTTCTTAAAGATACGTCGGACGTACAGGGCCCCGAGTGGCTCTAAAGCGGCGTTGCTCGAAACAGCGTGGTTATCTCGAACCATCGACGGCAAAACCATCACGCGTTTGCTGTATATAAGCCAAGAATCTAACCATGCCTAATCTGACAAAGAATGCATTTTTTCCTTCGTGTTCTCTAGTTGCACCTTATTTGAAGGGGCGGTTAGAGCCTTCGCTGAGGTCAGAGGTCGAATGCTGGACCACTACGGGTTTCTCGCAAGAAGGAAACAAAATCATGTGCGACCCGAGTTATCTTTCTTTTTTTCTTCCTCATATGTTTCTGTGTAAAGCCCTAACCACATGGACGCGAAATCACTCGTCGCGCGAGCGTCGGCGTCGTTCGGCGTCAACGCGCGGGCCCACAGGAGACCGGCGAAGTTCGCGCGCCAGTCGCTGCGTCGGCGGGCGTTGCTGGACACGTATGCCACCCTGTTGAAGTCGTTTATGAGCAGTTATTGGTCGCTCTTAAACTGCAATTATCAAGATTTTAGCTTTAGCAAAAAAAATCACTTGGCGTCTTTATTTATTGCTAAGTATGTGTGGCGGGCAAATATTGAAATGTTGCGAAATGTATCTCGAGCCATCACCGGTCAAATCAGAACAAAATAAGATAGAATGATAAACGAAGACGAACCTCGCAGAACTGCTTCTAGTTGCTACTTGATTTAACCTTCATTGTTGCGTACCTATGCACGTTCATGAATTCAAATTGTAAGCAAAACAAATTTCAGCGCTGCCTTGATACTGAGGTTACTGTCGAACGTCATTTGTAGGTTGACAGGCAGGGTACTCTGGCACCCTGTCTGTACCCTGTAAAAAAAACTGATCAAACCCTGCCTGCAAAAAAAACCGTCTTTGCTAGGATTCGAACACCGACTTTCAAAACAGAAGCCGAGCTCTCAACTGCTCGACCACGGGAGGAGAGGAGGAGGTTTGAAGAATTCAGGTGTACTACTACTGAGGCTGCCCCACGATAGTGTTCGGGTGTGCTTTCTTTTGTTCGTATTTGAGAGATTTGAGCAGTGGGTAACGCTTGCTTCTTGCGCACCGATCTGGAGCCGAGGACAATAATGCTAGTGCTACAAGCGATGTAACCACAGCTCCCTTATTTGAGTAAAAAAAAAGCTATTCGCACATCCCCGGTCTCCCCTGCGCAAGCCACGGGAGCTACGAATTGAATGGAATGCACCAGAATTCTGGCGTTGATAACGACCTTGCTGACAAAGCCACATTATGCTAATAACTGGATGCGATGTAACCAGAGCTCCCTCATTTAACTCACACAAAGCTATCGCAGATCCCCGATCTCCCCGATGAAAGCCGAACAAGCCACAAATGGATGAGCGCTTGCGAACAGAAATAGCTAGCGATTTGTCTCAAGGAAACCGATTACCGTAAGTTAAAAAGAAATTGATTGTTTTTTGCTGAAAGGAACGACCCCAAACCACGCGAAGACGGACGCTGCCGCTCGGCTTTCCGATGCTCTCTCGCGCTGCGTCGACGCCGATTTTTCTGGCGAGCGTAGACGGGAACGGCGTCGCTGAGTTTCAGTGCGTCGCCATGCATTTCGGGCGACGCGAAGTCACGCTGAAAAACGCTGGGACGTCCGCGCATGTTTGGGCAGTGAAACCGAATACACCGACGTACTTAAAAAGTTTCGGGATACGTCCGAATTATCTTTAAAAAATCGTAGGGGTCGTCCGACTTTTATCTTTAAGAAATCTTAGGGGTCTTCCAAACGCCACTTTTCAGCAAGTGCTCCCGGGTACTTTCCGACGTACCCTTTTAGACACAAGCCAGAAAAAAAATCGTAGGGGTCTTGCGGCGAAGCCACATTTTCATGCAGGTGTCATGCCGCGAAGCCAGGGTGAAAAAAAATCGTAGGGGTCTTGCGGCGAAGCCACATTTTCATGCAGGTGTCATGCCGCGAAGCCAGGGTGAAAAAAAATCGTAGGGGTCTTGCGGCGAAGCCACATTTTCATGCAGGTGTCATGCCGCGAAGCCAGGTGAAAAAAAATCGTAGGGGTCTTGCGGCGAAGCCACATTTTCATGCAGGTGTCATGCCGCGAAGCCAGGGTGAAAAAAAATCGTAGGGGTCTTGCGGCGAAGCCACATTTTCATGCAGGTGTCATGCCGCGAAGCCAGGGTGAAAAAAAATCGTAGGGGTCTTGCGGCGAAGCCACATTTTCATGCAGGTGTCATGCCGCGAAGCCACGGTAAAAAAAAAATCGTAGGGGTCTTGCGGCGAAGCCACATTTTCATGCAGGTGTCATGCCGCGAAGCCAGGGTGAAAAAAAATCGTAGGGGTCTTGCGGCGAAGCCACATTTTCATGCAGGTGTCATGCCGCGAAGCCAGGGTGAAAAAAAATCGTAGGGGTCTTGCGGCGAAGCCACATTTTCATGCAGGTGTCATGCCGCGAAGCCACGGTGAAAAAAAAATCGTAGGGGTCTTGCGGCGAAGCCACATTTTCATGCAGGTGTCATGCCGCGAAGCCAGGGTGAAAAAAAATCGTAGGGGTCTTGCGGCGAAGCCACATTTTCAAGCAGGTGTCATGCCGCGAAGCCAGGGTGAAAAAAAATTGTAGGGGTCTTGCGGCGAAGCCACATTTTCATGCAGGTGTCATGCCGCGAAGCCACGGTGAAAAAAAAATCGTAGGGGTCTTGCGGCCACATTTTCATGCAGGTGTCATGCCGCGAACCCGGTGAAAAAATCTAGGGTCTTGCGGCGAAGCAAGGGTGAAAAAAAATCGTAGGGGTCTTGCGGCGAAGCCACATTTTCATGCAGGTGTCATGCCGCGAAGCCACGGTGAAAAAAAAATCGTAGGGGTCTTGCGGCGAAGCCACATTTTCATGCAGGTGTCATGCCGCGAAGCCAGGGTAAAAAAAAAATCGTAGGGGTCTTGCGGCGAAGCCACATTTTCATGCAGGTGTCATGCCGCGAAGCCAGGGTGAAAAAAAATCGTAGGGGTCTTGCGGCGAAGCCACATTTTCATGCAGGTGTCATGCCGCGAAGCCAGGGTGAAAAAAAATCGTAGGGGTCTTGCGGCGAAGCCACATTTTCATGCAGGTGTCATGCCGCGAAGCCACGGTGAAAAAAAAATCGTAGGGGTCTTGCGGCGAAGCCACATTTTCATGCAGGTGTCATGCCGCGAAGCCACGGTGAAAAAAAATCGTAGGGGTCTTGCGGCGAAGCCACATTTTCATGCAGGTGTCATGCCGCGAAGCCAGGGTGAAAAAAAATCGTAGGGGTCTTGCGGCGAAGCCACATTTTCATGCAGGTGTCATGCCGCGAAGCCAGGGTGAAAAAAAATCGTAGGGGTCTTGCGGCGAAGCCACATTTTCATGCAGGTGTCATGCCGCGAAGCCAGGGTGAAAAAAATCGTAGGGGTCTTGCGGCGAAGCCACATTTTCATGCAGGTGTCATGCCGCGAAGCCACGGTGAAAAAAAATCGTAGGGGTCTTGCGGCGAAGCCACATTTTCATGCAGGTGTCATGCCGCGAAGCCAGGGTGAAAAAAAAATCGTAGGGGTCTTGCGGCGAAGCCACATTTTCATGCAGGTGTCATGCCGCGAAGCCAGGGTGAAAAAAATCGTAGGGGTCTTGCGGCGAAGCCACATTTTCATGCAGGTGTCATGCCGCGAAGCCAGGGTGAAAAAAAAAATCGTAGGGGTCTTGCGGCGAAGCCACATTTTCATGCAGGTGTCATGCCGCGAAGCCACGGTGAAAAAAAATCGTAGGGGTCTTGCGGCGAAGCCACATTTTCATGCAGGTGTCATGCCGCGAAGCCAGGGTGAAAAAAAATCGTAGGGGTCTTGCGGCGAAGCCACATTTTCATGCAGGTGTCATGCCGCGAAGCCACGGTGAAAAAAAATCGTAGGGGTCTTGCGGCGAAGCCACATTTTCATGCAGGTGTCATGCCGCGAAGCCACGGTGAAAAAAAATCGTAGGGGTCTTGCGGCGAAGCCACATTTTCATGCAGGTGTCATGCCGCGAAGCCACGGTGAAAAAAAATCGTAGGGGTCTTGCGGCGAAGCCACATTTTCATGCAGGTGTCATGCCGCGAAGCCAGGGGTGAAAAAAATCGTAGGGGTCTTGCGGCGAAGCCACATTTTCATGCAGGTGTCATGCCGCGAAGCCAGGGTGAAAAAAAATCGTAGGGGTCTTGCGGCGAAGCCACATTTTCATGCAGGTGTCATGCCGCGAAGCCAGGGTGAAAAAAAATCGTAGGGGTCTTGCGGCGAAGCCACATTTTCATGCAGGTGTCATGCCGCGAAGCCACGGTGAAAAAAAATCGTAGGGGTCTTGCGGCGAAGCCACATTTTCATGCAGGTGTCATGCCGCGAAGCCAGGGTGAAAAAAAAATCGTAGGGGTCTTGCGGCGAAGCCACATTTTCATGCAGGTGTCATGCCGCGAAGCCACGGTGAAAAAAAATCGTAGGGGTCTTGCGGCGAAGCCACATTTTCATGCAGGTGTCATGCCGCGAAGCCACGGTGAAAAAAAAAATCGTAGGGGTCTTGCGGCGAAGCCACATTTTCATGCAGGTGTCATGCCGCGAAGCCACGGTGAAAAAAAATCGTAGGGGTCTTGCGGCGAAGCCACATTTTCATGCAGGTGTCATGCCGCGAAGCCACGGTGAAAAAAAAATCGTAGGGGTCTTGCGGCGAAGCCACATTTTCATGCAGGTGTCATGCCGCGAAGCCACGGTGAAAAAAATCATAGGGGTCTTGCGGCGAAGCCACATTTTCATGCAGGTGTCATGCCGCGAAGCCACGGTGAAAAAAAAATCGTAGGGGTCTTGCGGCGAAGCCACATTTTCATGCAGGTGTCATGCCGCGAAGCCACGGTGAAAAAAATCGTAGGGGTCTTGCGGCGAAGCCACATTTTCATGCAGGTGTCATGCCGCGAAGCCACGGTGAAAAAAATCGTAGGGGTCTTGCGGCGAAGCCACATTTTCATGCAGGTGTCACGCCGCGAAGCCAGGGTGAAAAAAAATCGTAGGGGTCTTGCGGCGAAGCCACATTTTCATGCAGGTGTCATGCCGCGAAGCCACGGAGGAGGCGGAGGAGAACCTTTATTTTCAGAGGGAGCATGGATGCCCTGTTGGGGAACACGAGGGATACGAAGGAAGGGAGGGTAAAATAATAAAAAAACACTGTTCAAGGTTCAATCACTTGAAATGGTGGAGAGCATTTTAAAGTCTATGGTTCCGTGAAGATATATAGTTCGCAGATTTCGTGAAGAGATAGGTGCTACGTTTATGACAGGAGTCGGTCCAGGTTATCACACCAACTTGTAGAGACCATCACTGGTCAGTGAGTATTCAATAATTTTCTCTAGCACTGAGGGGTCCTATCGAACGCGTTGCAGATATGCTTCTTCATTTGCGGGTGTGGGAACCGAGGTCCAATAGTGGCTCGCGACCGGCAGTGAAGTGTGCGCAGTGCCATATCAAATGATATAGGTTAGGGATGCACGTCTCGTCACAGTACGGGCAGCCATGGAGGCAAAAAATAAGCGTAGGTGTCATGCGGCGAAGCGACATTTTTGCGGAGGCAGCGAGGATTGGCAAAAAGGTGAAATGAATAGGGAGGGGGGTAGAGAGTTTGAGGAACGCTTCACTGACCGTTGAAAGGCCCTAACGGGCTCCCATGAACCCCAGTCTTAGATTAATAAAATAGGTGTCTATGAAGACTTGTCCCCTTTACCTGGTTGTTTGGGTGAGAGCACGAGTACACGTTCTCACCAGGTTTTGTCACGCTGATGGAGGGGCTTAGGAACGGTGGCTTCACGTTATTTATGTTAATATACGGCGTGTGATAATTGCCCCTGGTAACCGCTGAGTTCAAGTTTTTTACGATTACATAGTCGTTTGAGCAATGAAACGCCACACAAATTGTTTCGGCACTGTTTTACTAAAACACGAGGTACGGCCGTTTATCTAACCATGCTGCTACCGCATAGAAGCCGATATGTTGCGAACAGAAGGGAATTCCGAATTGTTTGCGACTCCACAGTGACCTACATGTAGTATCCGGAGTTTTCACATCTCAGCGTTTCGGTAGTTCTACCACCAGGGGGCTAACCCCAGGCTATATATATGACGTCACTGAATAAATTATTCTCTTTTGGCTTGACTCTTTCACCGGGCGTTTGTCTCCTGCTTCGCCCTTCGGGGCCGTCGCCGACGCGACACTACAATGGCGCAGCCGACTCAAGAACCGTCCGAAATGTAAGCGCTCGACATTCCTTCAGTAACATGTAAGCCGCCGAACAGGCCGCAAGTTTTATTTTCAAGTAGTGAGGGCTGAAACAGTCAGCCGAGAGCGATAGAGAGTTAGGCCTACGCGGACGACCACACCGGCGAGGAAACGGCGGCCAGCAGCATAGTGCCGAAATCGACGTGCATCGAGCGACACGCAGCAAATACGTCCAGCGACATGTAACCTTCAGGTAATACTGCAAGATATCGTCAACTGGCACCAAGTATTTTTCGCGCCAGGATTATATATAAACTTCATAAAGGAAAGTAAAGCGGCACCACTTCGTTCATTATCGGGTCAAGATGGCTGACATAGCCGCGAAGCCGCAACCATTTTTGCCGGGCCCGGGGAGGCCGGCCATTTCATGGCGCGAGTGGCACCGCTCATTCGAAACATACCTAATCGCAGCAGGCTGTGAGAAATTCACTCCGCGACGCAAAGCAGCGTTCTTGAAGACCTTTTTGGGAACGGAAGCGAGCCGAATTGCCCACATGATCGAGTCCGCCAGACCGGCGGGCGCAAGCACGGGCGACGGCCCCGAAGGGCGAAGCAGGAGACAAACGCCCGTATAGCCGACAACGTCCCCCCGCCCAGATCTCCGGCGCTTCTCCGAAAGCTTTGGACGCTGCCTCGTGGGGTCGGCGGTGGTCACAGCTGTTCCGGGGCCGGTGCTCATCGCGAACATCACCATCAGTAGCGGCAAGGACTTCATTGTACACCCGCCCAATTTTTTACCAATATCACGGGAGCGTCGACCGTTCCGTCGATCAGCGCCGTATGATGGGGTGATACGACAAACTCGGCGAGAGTAACCGCATGCGCACTAAGCGAAGGCCGCTGCTGCCGTCATCTGCTAGGCTGTTCCAAGAGCCGAAAGCCACCCCATACTGCTATTACCACTCGCTTTCACTTGCCCTCTTCGCCCCGTTAAAGGCGGGTTGGAGGGCAGTGTGATAAGCGAATAAAAAAATCGGGGGTGGTTGTCTGCTCTTGGAACAGCCCAGCAGAAGACGATAGCAGCGGCCTTTGCTTAATGCGCATGCGGTTACTCTCGCCGAGTTTGTCGTATCGCTCCATCATACGGCGCTGATCGACGGAACGGTCGACGCTCCCGTGATATTGGTAAAAAATTGGGCGGGTGTACATGTTCTCATCGCTTTGCTCATCCGCTTCGCCACCCTGTCTTTGCCCTGGCCTCGACCGGGACGGTCGTCCTCCACCGGGGGGGGGGGTGATGTCACGGAACACCTATGTGGACAATGCCCCATAGCGCCATAACCCGTCACCGAAGACGACGAAGAGGATGCGGCTCGCCCGAGCGATCATGGCCGCTTGTAAATAGATTGCATCGCTCTGCGGCAACATCTTGTAAATACATCACTTCATCGTCGCCCATGGTTCGCCTCATCCATTGTAGTGTCGCGTCGGCGACGGCCCCGAAGGGCGAAGCAGGAGACAAACGCCCGGTGAAAGAGTCAAGCCAAAAGATAATAATTTATTCAGTGACGTCATATATATACCCCGGGGTTAGCCCCCTGGTGGTACAATCCCCGAAACTCCCAGATGCGAAAACCCCGGATACTACATTATGTAGTATCCGGGGTTTTCGCATCTGGAGTTTCGGGGATTGTACCACCAGGGGGCTAACCCCGGGTATATATATGACGTCACTGAATAAATTATTATCTTTTGGCTTGACTCTTTCACCGGGCGTTTGTCTCCTGCTTCGACCTTCGGGGCCGTCGCCGACGCGACACCACAATGGCTACATTCCGGGGTTTTCACATCTCAGCGTTTCGGTAGTTCTACCACCAGGGGGCTAACCCCAGGCTATATATATGACGTCACTGAATAAATTGTTCTCTTTTGGCTTGACTCTTTCAACGGGCGTTTGTCTCCTGCTTCGCCCTTCGGGGCCGTCGCCGACGCGACACTACACTACATAATGATGAAAAGTAAATGAAACTTGGCGGGATGATAGAATTGTCGTTTCGACAAATCGTCATGTAATTTCTTTCGAGGGGTTTTGAATAAAACTTGAGTTACAGCCACGTTCTGTAACTATCCGCCCCAGGAGGAGCGCCAATGCATTGACAGCAGACAGGAATTCAGTATCATTTTCAACTCTATGGTGAAGTACGACCAGTAAATGAAACTGGGTGTAATGATGGCGTCGCCTTGGGGGTTAGGGAAGGTGAAAGGGAAATCTGTTCACCCTACGAATAAGGTGGTGATGGAGGAAGTGGCACGGGACGATCAGCCTCGCCATAATTTTTTGTTTTGTTTTGATGTGAGGGAACGGGACCTCTAAACCGAGAGATTGATCGGTAAAAAATTAGAGCGGGACTCAACAAGGACAACAGAAAGACGACAACACCAAGGGCTCACTCCCAACTAGTTTTATTATACATACAAAACTTCAGCGGAGCATGCGCACAAGAACACGGGGCGAAAAGGCGAATGCGCACACGGCGAAAAGAAGCAGGCTAAGCGTTTTGTGCCCTGTGACGTGGGAGCGGTGTACGAGATACCGCTTTCATGCGGGAGGCCTATATCGGCCAGACGGGCAGATGTGTCAATGATAGGGCACGCGAGCACAATTCGTCACTAGACAAAAATACTGGCGCGCATTTATCAGAGAACTGTGATCAGCGCAGGCCATTCAGTCACTTGCCGCACAAATGCGGACATTTATTAGGAAAGATTACTATCCTAGGCAGACAGAAAATGCAATGGCCGGGGGCTTTCCGAAGCCTTTAATATCAAGAGGAAAGGGGACCAGTGCGTCAGTGACACATCGGTGCTACTTCGTGCCAGTGAATATGATTTTTTGGAAGCTGCTCTCTCATTGCAGCGATCTCACCAGTGCTTTTGTGGTATTCTTGTGCGCATGCTGCGGTGAAGTTTTGTATAGTATACGGTATATGAGACAATGCCTCCAATAAAACAGGTCGCGGGTTCGATTCCCGGCTGCGGCGGCCGCTTTTCTGATGGAGGCGAAAAGCAAAAACGCCCGTGCGTGACAGATTTCGGCGCACGTTAAAGATCCCCAGGTGGTCAAAATTAATCCGGAGCCCTCCACTACGGCGCGCCTCATCGGCTGCGTTGCGTCGCGCGTTAAACCCTACAATCAAATATATCCTCCAATAAAACTAGTTGCGAGTGAGCGCTTGTGTTTGTCGTCTTTCTCTGTTGTCCTTTTTGAGTCGCGCTCTAATTTTTCACCAAATCTACACCAACTTGCCCAACAGTCTGTTCTACCAGAGATATGAAATTTTGTCACGTCTGGTTCAGCGTGCCTTGCGAAGGACGCGACGTCCGAACACGGATATAGGGGGCATGCCCTGACCGGCTCCGTCCACCCTCCCTGCCGCTGGCAGGATTTGTGCATAAGATACCCGAGAACTCAAACACCCTGCTGTTAAAATAAAATTTATGATAAACCACATATTAGGGCGCAGCGACTAGTGGTAACAGCGCTGCCCTAAAAACATAAAATTACCCAATCTGTTTCCCATAAACCGGGCATTCAACACACTGCACCATAAATGTCTGGGGTGGGGAACAAGCTACGACAAAACCCAACCCTCAGCAAGTTCGCAAGTGTTCAAAGAAAAAGTTCAGAAACTATACTGAACCACGTAAGGAACTTAAAAATTCACCCGCATTTCCCCGAAGGGGAGCATGGGGAAGTGCGAATGCACGGGTGATGCTATGAGGGGGAGTTATGTTGAACTGTGTTGGCATTCGCCCGTTAGTTGCATTTAACACCCCCGCGTGATCAAGTGGGGATTCACACACCCCGTTAGTCGTTCTCTGGAAATCTTGGTGAATTAAAGTGTATGTTCGAGGAGATCACACACACACGCAAGTAAAGTGAAACGACAGTATTCTTTATTCAGCACTTGTTGGTGTTGTCGTTGTAGTTGACGGTCATTATGACCGCCTTGTGGTCACTGAAATGTACGGTCAAGAGTTGTTGCAAGACCGCGCGTATCAGACAGTTCCTCGCAAAGGCCAGGTCGATGTAGCTGCCGTTGATGGTGGTGGGAGCCTCTAGCGGTAGGCACGTCATGGAGTGGTTGGCGAGCATGTATTCCATCAACCACTCGCCGCCCTTTCGCACGTCCACGTTAAAGTCCCCAACAACCACGACCGGGTCCGAGGGCTTTACGCGCCTGGCCACACTCTCCATCGCCGCGTCCACGTATTCGACGACGTCGTCGCGCGAGATGTTTGGCGCGAGGTAGAGGGTGACGACCACGATTCCGTCGCCCGAGTACGCGTCGGTGTAGACGGCACTGTACGGCGACTCGTCCCTGACCGGCGAGGTGGACACGGCGTGCGACACGAGGTTCGCGTAGACGTGACCGACGAGGTAGACGCCGCAGTACTCGCCCCGACTTCCGCTCCTGGCGAAGCAGCAGTCGTCGATGGCGTCGGTGGCCTGGGGGCAGGCTCGGGGCGGGGCGGCGGGCGCGGTGGCGCGCTGGAGGACTAGGCCAATCGCCCTAAGTGGGTATGTGCTAAAGAAATTAGGAACTCTTCTTGGCCAATCGCCCTAAGTGGGTATGTGGTGCGGATGGACGGACGGCGGTGGACGCGTGATTCAGGGTCGCTTAAGAAGTGCATTCGCACTTAAAAAATTACTACAGAGATGGTCAAGGTCTTGTCTTTGACCCCATGCGAAGCGGGTTGACCGGCGTAAAAAAAACAAACACCATCTTCCCGTGGGGAACCCTGATGAGGATGCGAAGCATCGTGGCGGTTCCGTGTGGTTCCATTGTGTTGCCGTTATGTTGAGTGATCTGGTTTTTACTAGCGCCAGAGGGAATTCCGCGTCCGGGTCCACACCGGTGGCAAAGGCACGCAAGTGCTGTTGTGTTACGGTGAGTAGGCGGTGGTTCTCGAGGCGCCGAAACTCGTCCATCATGTTCTTGTCGATGTTGTCTCTGTGGTAGAATCGGTAGTCTCCGTCAGCTTTGGTGAGGTAAAGGTTGTTGACATTGGTGCACCGGCTGAGAGCAATGTACACGCCCTCCTCTTCGCAGCTTTGTCTTCTCGTTCTTCTTCTTCTTCGGCGGTTCCCCCACGGGAAGATGACGACGGTGGTTGAACGCGAACCTATCTCGTGATGGATTCTTTGGTTGGCCAATCCCTAGGGGCATCCTGCCACAATCAGCATCAGAGGCGCTGCGGACGGGGCTGGTTGAGCTGCAAGGCGCGTGGCGCTTCCCGCCACAGCTTTCCCACGGGAAATTCAGCATCCCCCTCTAAAGTTTTAGTTCGTCGTTTCCGTTGACGTTCAGCTTCGCGTGCCTTCGTTGTATCAGTAGCTTCTTGACGTAGTTTGAATGAGTCAAGGATATAAGGCGCGTTCGTAGCACTTGCTCCTGTCCCGGATTTGTAGCGTGGTGGGAAGAGCACCGCGTACCTCCCGTTGCGGCCAGAGAGTCATGGGATCGAAACCGGGCGCTGCTAACTATTTCTTTTTTTTTATAGTGTAGTATCGCGGAGCTGTGGGTGTAAGGAGGAGAGTTGCCCATGCGCAGTGAGCGTGTGGACGGCGCCGCCATCAACGACGCAGGACAAGGCGAGCCTAAGAAATGCTCCGCATTAAAAAAAAAAGAGGCATCTTCGCATACAGCAGCCAGCTCGCGCTCCAAGTGACTCATTAGAATTGACCTTACACGCCACAGCAGTGGAAACATCCCCCGTTGTGGTCGGGCTCTAAGACACGCAGCAGCACTACTTCGTCACAATAGAAAGTAACCAGAGCACATCATAAAGTTCACCAACACGTAATTTAAACGTGTACTCATTCGAAGTGTCAGACCACCCGCCGCGGGGGCTCAGTGGCTAAGGCGTTCTGCTGCTGAGCACGAGGACGCGGGTTCGATTCCCGGCTGCGGAGGCCGCTTTTGTGATGGAGGCGAAAAGCAAGCACGCCCGTGTGTACGAGATTTCGGCGCACGTGAAAGATCCCCACGTGGCCAGAATTTATCCGGAGCCTTCCACTACGGCGCGCCTCATCACCTGCGTTGCGTTGGCGCGTTAAACCCCACTATCAATCAATCAATCAATCAATCAATCAATCAATCAATCAATCAATCAATCAATCAATCAACCCGGAGTGTCAGACCAAATAACCAGCTCAAGTACAAAACGTTGCCGCTACACGTACGGCACTGGAACAAGGCATGTTCTAAGGTTTCACTGGGACCGCGGTGCGCACACCGTGCGGAAAACACAATGGTGAATCTCGCCAGACGGCCACACTTCGGGTGAACTTCCCAGCCACGCAACCACCCAAAATCCCGAGGAAGAGAAGGAATAAACGTCCCCATAGAGCAGTTCGTCTTGGGAAAGAGTCCTTATTCGAGGATTCCTTGGGACCGTCAGGCTTCTTGGGCTCTCTTAGTCTTCACCAGCCAGAGCTGGTCTTATGGGTCCGAGCGGGACAGTGCTATCTCCAAGTGCTTAGGTAATAAGAAGGGGATGGGATGTAGATTGGGGTTTTTATCACAACCACACATAATATGGTAAAGCGTGCCCCGAGCCTCACAAAAGCGGCATTGCGAGGAGTACAGGGCATACGAGCCGGAATGTTGGCTCTAGGAGAAGGTTTGTTGTGATGCCGCGAAGGTGGCGTTCTTGCTCTTTTGTGAGGTTTTTATGTGGAGGAAGGTATGTTCTATCCAGGTGGTAATGCTGCGTGATTTCTTTGAAGGACAAAAGAGGGAAGACATACCACTGCTCGCCGAACTCCTGACTAGCCCGGTCTGTCAGATTCCGGGCATGCTGGTGGGCAGCTTCGTTGCCGTACACGTCGGCGTGGGCTGAAGCCCGAAAATGATCAGCCGGAATGGCCATCGAAGTCAGCTGATGCCAAGGAACGCCGCATGGTCTTGCTATCTGTTGATTGTCTTATTGACTTATTTCTATCACCGCAGTATTATACCCGCAGCGGGAAGTCACAACTCAACACTATCTTTCAAAACGGGGTTCCTCACAACGACTCATACACATGTCGGGGTACATTTGGCGAATACCGACAAGAAAACTTTTATTTTAACCAAAGCTTGAGATTTCTTGTATTCCTGTTATCTGTGCACACAATGTTTAGATCAAATTTTATATAAAATCTTTGGTAGGGTTTTGAAAAGGCGAACTTTATTGCGGAAATATTGAACGCGCGCGCGCGCGCCGCGTGGCGAAGAAGGGTTGGTGAAGACGAGACACCCGTAGTTTCTGTTTTCACAAAATAAATAAATGGCACATCAACTCTGCTTGAAGACGAGACACCCGTAGTTTCTGTTTCACAAAATAAATGGCACATCAACTTGTTTTTTTAAAGCTTTAAGTAGAAGACACTGACTGCGTGGTTCAGTTTCATCTTAAAACTTAAATTGCTTTTCGCATTACGAGTGACGGGTGTGTCAAGTAGAAGGCCTGGTCAAGTGGTCTTCACTGAGGCCCGTGGGACCGCTGGTTATCAATCACGCCTGGCTGCCCTAAAACACCCGGGCAGCCAAATTCATCCGTCACGCTTCATCGTCTTCGCAGTTCTCTGCGCAACCTTCGACAACGTTGCTTTTTTTTCTTGCAGTTCCTTGCATATTAAAGCTGCGGGACGTTTGGGATGTGAGGGCAGTCACTGGCAGTGACGTCTGCAGCAAACGTATCGTGCGCTCACTGACTGGTTGTCAGTGGGCTTGACTTCTTAAATAAACCCTGTATTCAAGGAACAGTAAGCGTCGTTTTGCGCGTCGTATTGTGCCCTGGGGAAGCAGGAGTACAGAGGGACGTGCTGTGTCATTTCTACACTTTTTAAGTCACCCGCACACCCACGAACCGAAAAATACATGCATTTGCACGCCTACGCCGCGTCCTTTCAAAGTAACGCCGTCGCTTTAGAGCATTCGGCCTAGATGACGTAATTGAAGTATCCCAGCTGTTTGAAGCAGAGTTACTTTCGAATGAGCTTGCCGAACTCCCCTTCGGCTCCATCAGAGTCCTTGACTCTGGCTCCATGCATCAAATCCAAAAGCACCCGCCGTTTTGTGTCTGTATTGTGGCGCCATCGACCGACACAAGCGCTTAGTGGAGTTTTGTCAAGCTCGCCGTTTCGCCGCTGTACGGCGACAGTAGTGATGTTGCTGCGGCAGGCTGGAGGATATCGTCAGTTGGTTCACCGTACTCCAGAGTTGTTAGGCAGCCCAGAATTATTCGTGATCATGTTCACTCACTGTTGTAAATTTTGACTGGAGGGGTGAAGTTTGCGAGGGAAGACAGTGGTTTACTCACACCGTGCAGACGAGCACCCGTGTAATTTTCATTGCCCGCATCTCGCCGTCGGGCTGCCAAATCTCGCCGTTGCAGTTCATTGCGTGTACGTACGCCATCCACCGGGGCGGATTATCCATGGTTCGAAGGCTTCAAATGAACCGCACCGCCATTCCCGCCGGAAAAAAATGGAACACTTCGTAGTTTGGTTCAAAAAAGTTAAAGCCTCCTGCTGATGTTCCCTGAGTGAAAAAGAGGTTACCTATTGAAAAAGCAATCCTTCGAAAAATCTTTTCGTTGCATAATGGGCATAATCCAAAAGTCAGCTAACAGTTTTCCAGTCTGAGGTAAAAACATTTCACACACTCAAAAACCATGCATCGCGCAGTGGGACGGAGCTAATCCAGCTGAAGCACAGAAAGAGCGACCGGACAGATATTTGTTGAAGAGTCAACGTGTAGGATCTCCATAAACTGTCCCAGAAGAAGGCAGGAAAACTCCTGCAGAAACGTAGATACCTTTCTTTCTTTTCTTGAAAGTTGAATGAAAAGACGAGCCATGCTAATGCATGCACACGCTCCATTTCAAGGTTGAATTCCTGCAAAACGCATAACCTATTTTCTAGGCTGTTAAAATAGAAAAATTTCTTAAAAATGTAAATTTATTTCGCAATTCAATAGCGGAAAAGGCATGCGCATTATGAATGTGCTTCCTGCTCATATAAAAATGGATATTGCCCGCAAAAAGGTAAGTTTAAAAATGAAAGATCTGCGCATGAATGAAAATATGTATGGTTGTTTATTTGAGTGTTATTAAAAACATTTGTGTGAAAGTTGGGCATCGATCTAGTTTCCTATAGGCGCCCCCTTTTCTAAAAGATTTACCTCCCCGCATGATGAAATAATTTTATTAATCAATTATGTAAATAATTTGTTGTGCTCCGTTGGCCCATACAATATACATAATATCACAGTTTGTACGGAAACGCTGCTTAGGAGAGCTGAAATTTTTGCTGCTGTATGAGAGAACAAATAGCAAGACGATTGGTAGCCTATTTATTGTAATAATTCACGAACAGCTTCTGAAAAAAAAATGGCCGCGTATCTGCTCCTTTTGTTGAAAATGTCGACAAACGACGATAGTCTTTGTCGACATTTGCGAAGTAAATGCCTCCCTTTGCTTTCCCGCTCACCTCTTATGCTGTTCCTCTACCGTCGCGCTCCTCCCAAGGTAAACACACTAGAGGTTTGCTCAAGTAAATTTAAATTTACCGCGTCCCACTGCTACAGGCCGGGTTTCTCGATGCCAGCGCTGCAGTCTGGTGGAGACACGCGTGAATCGAGGCGCCAAACTTCAACGTTTATAGAACCACGTTGCCCTATTCCACGTGCGTTCTCAGCATAAAGTGAAACCTATCTAGTGGAATCTCTCGTTGCTGTTGCCGTGTGATTTCTCAAATGCCGCCAGGAGCGCGGGCGACGGTTTTCTGCATTAGATGTAGTATATCATTTGAAAAAAACAAGCATTCATGAATTGTTTAATAAAAGAGCATTGAAAATATCACTTATGTATTGATTTGCTTCCTTATCTTTGGATAATGTCCTGTTCTTGTTCAACAATGTTGACAAGTATCAACATGACACCGGACTTATACGTTTAGATTTGGCTGTGACTATATAAGACTTTTCCGCAGGTATTGTTTTGTTTTGGCCAGGTGGCTGAATCGAGTCACACACAGACCTTTGATCATATACTTTCTCGGTCCTTCTAGACGGGATCTTTGTCCAACTTTGGCCAGAAACCTGCACCCCAGTGCAGCTGTCCCGTCGAGACTCTTCAAGGCCGTCATTACTCTAGCTAAGGAAATTCGTGCACTGGATGCTGATCTCGATTTTGTGAATGAACAACCTGCCAGGCTGTGTGAAAAAATAGTTACTGCGAGGTCGGGCAGACGTGTGGATCCACCAGATTTCCCCTGGTTACGGCTGACTTCAGGTAGGCTGCCAGAGGACGCCAAAAACATCCAGTGGAAAAAAGCGTGGCGAATTCTTCCCACAAAAGACAGATTATTTCGCTGGGGAGTAATACAGAACTCTTCCTGTCCCAACTGCGGTCAACCAGAATCCACGGCTCACACTTTCTCAAGCTGCAGTGTTGCGCGTTGCTTTTGGCGCATCATACACCATGCCGCTCCAAGTTTGGGGCTTGCACGGTATCAACTGAGAGAACAGTGCCCTGGCACACCCCTAGGCAAACTATTCGTAGTAATTGGCGATTATATACTATGGCGTAATCGCTGCAGGGCTGTAGCACAGAATCGCAGGCTACGTATGCAGTGGCCCTTGCTTTCCTTTTTCAGACAACACCTCGTGACCTTTTTGGAAGGCGAGTTAGCCCTTTTGGGTGAGGAAGAGTTTCTGCGACATTGGCCTACCCGGTTTATTGAGGTTTGAACAAAAGGGTTATTATTCATGCCAGTTTTCCAGACCTATAGGCTATGTTCTTAGGGATTGTCGTTGTAACAAGTGATTTTGGTGTTAGAATTGTGTGTTTTGCGGTACAGTACCCGTCGTGACATAAAACCAAACCTATTCTGTATATTGCTGCATTCTTGAAGCGAATGTTTTTGTATCATTGTGTACCTCGCATGTTAATCTTTTGGTTGTAAGCAACTCTAAATTGTTTGTATATTAATCTTTTGCCTACAATCAACTTGAAGCTGTTTATGTTTCTGTAAGTGTCTGTTACTTGCAGCCTTCGCGCTCTATTAGTTTTGTAGCAACCGGCGCTGCACTTGTTTAATTATTTCTGGTTGTTACGTTGTATCGTTGATACCAGGATTTTTTAATAATAAATTTATCCTTTCAATACAGACAGACATACGGACAGAACAAATAATCTTGGTTTAAGTAGCCCAAGAATGACTATCGTCCTTAAAAGGCCCACCTGTCTACTGCGGCAGTAATGCTCACACGCAGGCATCCAAAGAGTGCGTTGCCGAAATAGTGAAGCAGACAGAAGACGCCATTTTTTATGAATGCGCTTCCTGACTTTCAAAGGAAGATGTTGTCTATTCAAACCAAGGTAAAGTGTGCTAAAGGCTAAGACGAATGGAAGAAATACATAGGACACTTACACTGCGCTCCTAAATGTCGTATTTATTTCTTCATCTCGTCTTAACTTCTGGTGCCGTTTGCCCTTATTTCAGTATGAACCAACCTGCCCAACAAATCTTAGTGCTCTCTATGTCTGTTCGTTTCTTGGTATAATTTAATTCCGATGAGAACCTCTCCACGTGGTCTGCGAGGAAGTAGACGCCTAGGCGCTGTTCATAAACACTCCGCGGAGGATCTTCGAGTAAATACGGTACGTGTCCGTTGTAGCGAAATTTAAAAAAGCGGCAAGTCTCAAGAATGCCGACAGGGTGAGGCGGGAGGGGGAAGGGAAGGACTTCCCTTGTTTACTGAACCGGGCTCTCAGCACTGTTAATTAATACGGCACTGGCCGTCCGGGTCAGTCAAAGTTTTGCATTCATTGCCGTCGCGTTTGCAGTGACGATAGATTTCTTTCCTGCGAGGTATTTGTCAGTGTAGTGGGGAAATTTTGTTTGTCGCGCGTTGTCTGCGTACGTAGCCTGATATATGCGCGAGAACTGAATTCTTGGCATTTTTATACGCCTCAACGTGCCCATATTACCTGGAGTCTCGAAAGGGGAAAACAAGAATTTTGTCTTTGGGACTGCGCTGGTTCTCTCATTGTTTTCATATTGTTTGATCCCAGCGCAGAATGTACTAATTGCCTTCGTTTGTTAAATCGTCAAGTAGATTCAATGCACTGAGCTTTAATTTAAAGCCCATTGCAGCGCACATATCGTCGATTAGGAATATTTTGATGTTTGGAAAAGTTCCAGCGATTGGGATCTAAGAAACAACAACAGAGCTGTGGGAACAGTGCAAACACGTAATGCTGAAACCGAAACACGCGCGGCCGCTGATATTAACTGCTTTCTGACTCGTAAAATCTTGTTTTGAAGCGAATCAAAACTACCCTTCGGTGAACTGTCCGTAGAGGCGTCAGCAAGGGGACATTAACAGCAGCTATACGCCAAACCAAACGTAGCACGTCGCAAATGTTTCTGACTTACCATGAGCTTTTAGTGCTAATCGGCTGACTGTTTTCTTGTTCACTTAAATTGCAGCCCTCACACGAAGTACAGTACGGCATTCGAAAATGTGAGCGGCGGCACCGTTACCCCTTTCTAAGCTTTTCGTACTATTTTTACGCTTAATTTTGGGTATTCGACTTACGCCGTCTCCCGCCTCGCGCCTGTCCCGCGTTCAAAATTCGAGATTTTATGCGCAAGGTCGATGCCCACGCGGCCTGTGTGCGGCTCACATCCCGCCACCTCCTGGGAAAGGCGGGAACGAGGAGCGCCGTCTGTTCTTCATACGCGTCACAGGTGGCGCGAACGGCTGTAAAGTTGGCGCCGTCCTTCCGTCGCCTGTCGCACACCGGTCTCAACAGCAGCAAACTATTGTGATTACTCCTCACGTGGCGGCGCCGACACGCGCGAAGTTTCAGTCTGTGTTATAGGCGCAAAAGACAGGAAGTGGAACAACATATCCCGGGACTGATACATGTAGATGACATAGTACTACTAGCAGATAGCGAACAGTGTCTGCAACAGCTCACAGATATATGCTGGGAAGATGCCACTGAACTGGGGTTAGGGTTTAGCACAGCAAAGTCGGGAGTTCTGGCTTTTAATAACGGCGCCCGTAACGAAGCGGGATTCGTTCAACAAGGAACAATGCCGTGGGTAACGAAATAAAAATATTTGCGTATATGGATAAACATAGGTCAGGCGTATCTGAAATCTCATGAGGAGCATTTTAGAATGAAAGGCAAAAGAAACGCCTCTATCATGAAGCACAGAGCCCTATGGGGATATAACAAATATGTAGTAGCGAGAGGAATCTGGAAAGGTGTAACGGCACAGGCACTCACCTTTTCAAACAGAGTAGTGTGTGTTAAATCAGAGATTCAATCACGGCTAGATGTAAATCAAAGGGCGGTAGGTCGATTGGTATTAGGAACATAGAGTGAAACAACAAATGAGACAGTGGAGGGAGACATGGCATGGGCCTCCTTCGAAGTGAGAGAAGCACAGAGCAAAATATGGTTTGATGAACGACTTAAAAATATTTATGATCAGGGATGGGCGGCCAGAGTGTTACGGTATTTTTACATGAAAAGCGTGGACACACAGCGGAGAAAAAGAACCTGGAAGGCTTACAAAGTAAATGAACACTGGATGTGTAGGGGAAGCGACCAAGGCAATAAAAAGTAAAGCGAAAGGATCAGAGGGAGGCATAAACTGGGAAAAAGGAATGGTCGCGAAGAAAGCCTTAGATATCTACGGAATCGGGAAGCGGGAGATTACGAGGGAAAAGTTCTTTGATAATACCAAAGGGAGGGAATTTCTTTTGGAGGGCAAGGACGGGTTGCTTGCGAACAGAAACGCTTACCAGCGAGCCGCTACAGGAAGAACTGTGCGCAGGTTGCGGCAGGGAGCCAGAAACCACGCGACATAATGTAACGTATACTCAAAGGTATCCGTGCATTCCTCAGTGAGGCAGTCATGCAGCTTCCAGGCGTTGAGGTTAACGGAGAAGTGAATTGGACAACAGTAGAGGTTAGTAAAAGGTTATAATTTTGGTGGGAAAAGAGCAGAGATGAATCCCGGAAGACATGCGAACATAGAAGTCAGACTAGCATAAAAATTCCACAAAGTTTTTTTTTTCTTTTTTGGCGAGGTGATTGTACAGTGGCTTTGCGACTAAGGTCCCTGTGCAACGCCACCCCGTTACAAAGGGGAAGCCGCTAAACATCATTATCATCATGTCAGCGCCAGGAAGACCTGCAGGACTGCATCACTATGATAAGCATGAGCATCGAAGAGGCGGAAACCGGAGTCATTCCCCTGACAGTCAGGCTAGGAGAAAAGAATAACCGAAGACTGAACAGCATTTCAGACTCTAAGCGAGCAATTACGAACGTCACGGCCGGGAGGATCCCGAGGCAGTTAAGACACATTCTTTCCCCGAAGATGACAAAGTCCCACATAGTCAACTAGTGTACAGGCCACGAGGGGCTGGAGTGTAATGAGGCGGCAAACAGGGCTGCGAGGAACCCAACGTACCGCGCCCTACACGACCATTCATACTCGTCCCCCCCTCCGGAACGATACGGTGAACAGCTTGCCAAACTCACACAGAGCCGGCCGACTTTCCCATCTCCTCACAAGGAGATGGGAAGCTCAGCACTCACGATTCGCAGACACTACGACGAATTCAAACGAATACCTTTACTCACAAGCTACACTTAGCACTGATGTTTTTTTTTTAACTGACATAAACACTGCAAGCATTGTAAAAAAAAAAATGTCCACGCTTTTCCACGCGCTCTGGGAGGGCCGTACATGACCCCAGACGACAAACACCAACCCGTCTACCCTACTAAAGACACGAGAGGCAGCCCCGGCCAGCTCAACGTTAAAGGACCAAGTAAACTTGGTCCGAAGAGCAAGGCATGGTGCGGCTGAATCTGGACTCTTGGACATGGGGACCCACCTACAAGTCTCCCCGTAATCGGTTTAACATCTCCCCTATTTATAGTTTCTAAAATAAAGTTTTCTACTTCTACTATGTCAGCGCCGTGTGTCGAGAGAAGTTCAGAAGAACGGAGTGAGGATTGCAGCATTTAGCGAGGGGTGCAACTGAGGTGCGTACCGATAGAGAACTAAAATTGAAGAAAAACTAAACTGGAAAGAAGCCAACGAAAATGGTCCTGCTAATAGGACAACAGGGTCGGATGACATTCCTGTATACGGCTGGTGAACGTGCTGGGCCCAAAAAGCAAAGCAGAGCTGATTCGAACAATCGAAAAACTTATAAGTACTAAGCAAGTACAGGGTGATTGGCGTAAGAGCTGGATGAAGCTGACCTGCGCGTGTGTGTGCGTGTGTGCGTTCGTGGACGTACACCTGCATAAATAATGGAAACCGACTAGCTAGCTCCTCTCCGTACTGCCTTTTTACACTCCTATGGTTTTTAAAAGAAGTAAAGCATTAATAAAATGGCGTGTGTCAATTCAAGCGATATGATTCAGTTTACACCTACGAATATACAGATGAGGTTGAAAAACCACGATTTCCTGTAATGAAGCGGGTATGACTCCTGTGCCTGTATACTGCGGGCCCACAAAAGCGCACTCCGCGCTTGAACTCGACACTTATTAGTATCTGCTCAATTGCTAAAGCTGAATAAGCTCCATACCGGTTGAGCCGGTGTGAATCCCAGCAGGCGCTGTAGGCGCACGCAGGTTATTTGAAACCACTCAAGCTCACTTTCCTCTGCCTTTTACACTCCGTCGGCTTTTTATGCGAGAGCAACGTAAATGAGTGTGATCAATTCCTAAGTCTTTAGCTGAAGGTTTAATACGATTGTTTGAGGTTGAAACCACGATTCTCGTAATGCAAGCGGTTATGAGCACGGCCTATAGAGAGGCTCCGGATTAATTTGACCACGTTGGATCTGTACGTGCGCGAAATTGCAACGGCATTTTGCTTCATGCCTCCATCAGAAAAGCGCACGCCACGCGCGCGGAATCGCTACTTTTTCGCGACCTGTCGTTTTCAGCAGCGCAGCCCATTCGGCAAGGTT
The DNA here is from genome assembly GCA_013339765.2 of Haemaphysalis longicornis. NCBI lineage: Eukaryota > Metazoa > Arthropoda > Arachnida > Ixodida > Ixodidae > Haemaphysalis > Haemaphysalis longicornis. The sequence goes on along the minus strand of CM023452.1, from coordinate 148,395,325 downwards.
ACAAAAACTGTTTTACCACCCTCCTTACATACGATTAACGGGAATCGTAATGCCTTCTGCCAAAGCCGACAACCCCGAATGCCTGGAATTTGTTTTCGTGCTGCGTTTTCGCTGTCGTCGGTTATTAGCAGCTGGCTGTTCTTTTATTCGAAGGGTTGCTCGACACTTAGCTCCGACTCTGCGCTCCGCACAGGACCGGCTTCGCAAGGAATGGGGCGGCGCCGGCAATGTTTCTTCCGCAGCGTTATCAAACACTGTATTTTAAATTACGCCTTGAGCTTGTGTATGCGATTTTAATTCTTTTTTATGATAAAGAGTAACGCAAACCAAAATCTGGTGCGGACAAGCATCAGACGTCCGCAAGGAAACAGCAGGGAGAGCGAGCCCGAGTGGAGCAGACGACAAATGCGAGAATCACTAAGCCGACCTCACGGAGACGCGTTCGCTGCGCCGCCCGTGATCGCGCTCACCGCCAATAGGGTTTAGCTAGCAGTCATTGCATGGAATATATGGGTTAAACTGAACAACGCTGCAACAAATAGGATTTTAGTGTTAGTACAGTAGACTCGAAATATTTCAAACTCGGTGGGACCTCAGGACTTTGTTTGAATGATCAGAAGTACTGTAGATATTACTCGCCGCAACATACCAATTTCTGCTGTCATGAAAAATTCACGTATATTTAATATTACAACATTCACTCAATACTTGGGTGCTATTCACACTCGGCGTGTGCGGCTTGGCCGAGGATCACGCGTGCCATTTTCGTACATGTCGTGCCTGCCCGCCCACCACCCCTTTTCTTTTCTTTCTTTCTTTCTTTCTTTTTCTTTCTTTCTTTCTTTCTTTCTTTCTTTCTTTCTTCCTCAATCCATACGCGGTTGTTGGCGCACACGGTTTCGCTTTGGCGCGTGTACCGTAATTTCGCGCGTGCGACCCACCCCTGCATAATACGCACCCCCACTTTCACACTTTCAGCCCAACGGAAAAGAAAAAAAAAGAAATCCTCGCGTATTGACCGCACATTTGATACAGGAAAGGCTGCACCAAAGTTACTGCTCAAGCACCAACACATCGCATACTATGTAGACAGAAAAAGCGTATATTTAGCAGGTAGAGTATACACTGTCTGCAAGGAGAAAGTCACAATTCACTAATAGAATTCAGTTTTACAGTGCGCTTGTTCTTGTTCTTTTCCCTTGTTTTTTTATGTTTTGAGCAATCACTGCCATGGAAGGCTTAGTCAATGTTACTGCGTAGGAGCTCCACGGTACAACGCGCGTTGCCGTGAAGCTGCACTAAAGGAAAAACCCCGCGTATTATCCGCGCCCCTACTTTGCCACTGAAACTTTCGCATTTTAGGTGCGGGTTATACGCGTGAAATCGGCTTTACTAGTGACCGTCAGTGATATAAGAATGTAAATGGACAGCGAGAAGCGGCAAATGCAGAAGATATTTTCCTGCAAGGACAAGCAAAAAGTATTAAATAACCGTATTTACGCAGTGGAACAGTTTGAATTAAGTGACATTGATTGCATTGAAAACATAGCAGGCCAGCCAAAATTTTGAAATTTGTTTCAATTAACCGGAAGTTTGAATTATCCGAGTTTGAATTTTTGCTAGTCTGTTGGGGTTTACGTGGCACCGGCCGCAGGAAGCTATCGCCTTAATTTCAGCGTCATTTGCAGAGAATCGAGCATACACGTGGCCCTCTTTCTGCCGCGATTCAGTGCGAAATTTAGGACTTACGTGTGACTGCAATCTTAACTTGGAGCATCTCGGACCGCGTACCTGTCCGATGCAAGCGCAAAGCACTGGGAGTGAATGCAGTCCGAATCACGGTTTCCTCGCAACATGTCTAAACACTGCAACCAGCCCGGAGCATTTATCAAGAACAACATTAAATACCCATTTCTCCAAATCTTTGCTGACATATAAGCAGCCATCGATGCAGGTGACTATGCGTTTTATAATCTATGTGGGCGCAAACATCCGTCGCACACGGAAGTATCGCTTTCGTATGCGGAAAACGTGATTCTGAAAGCGCGAAAATGGGTCCGGAACAAACCCCGCAACGTTTGTTGTCGTGTACTTTTAATAAAAAGTTGCCCCTAAAACCCCCTCTAAATAACCCTACCCCCTTTTTTTTGTCATCTATTTTTAATACACAGTTTCAAGTTTTCGCCACGTCATGGTCCTGTTGGGGTCCCATTTGTCTGACATAACGCAGTTCAATATGTATTATGATAAGCGCCTCCAGAGAAAAAATTATGCCCACCTCCCATCGCGGGAACCCTGGTGTGATGCGACGCTGACGGGGGTTCAAGCGCAAGCGAAGAGCAACCGTCGACCGAAAGGCCGCCGGAGAGCGGCACACCGTTTATATGCGCAGCGCGCCCGAAGGAGAGGAGACCGCAGAGAGAGAGAGTACTGCACATGAGCAGCACCACGCGCCGCGCCGCCCACCGGCTGAGTGAGAGCGCGCTGGCCCGCACACCCGCAGATGTTGAGCGAGTGTGTTCGCTCTCACCTGGGCACGCGCCGGCGCCAGTGCATCTGCCGCGGCTATGACGCAACACAATCCACTTTAATCCAATCCAAATACAATCCAATTCAAGTCAAGTCAAGCCAAGCCAAGCCAAGCCAATCCAATCCAATCCAATGCCCCTCGCGCGAGAGTGTTCGCTATCGGAGAGGAGATAGAGAGAGTGGAAAGGCTGCGGACAACAACGGACGCACGCAGGAAGGACAGGGCCGCCGACAAGAGATGCTCTCAGCGTCGCATCTAAAAAAAAACACATCCCCTGACCGGAACCGAACCGAAAATGAAATGGGCAAGCAATGCCATCTTCAAGCAAGATTGGAACGCGAACGAGCGATTGGTTTGGGCAAAATCAATTTTTGAGGTGTGGTGACAGCGCTGAAATACCGTTTACACGCAGAAAACGTTTAATGTCGATACTGACTGGAGAAAACACGCACGCTTATCGGGTTGCGCCGGAGAAGTTTTCTGCGTACACAGGACCGCCGTATTTTCGTTTCGCCAAGACATATAAAGCTTCGCTTTAAAACACATTCCTAAAGCCCGGGCTTCGGAGGGCCAATTGGCAGCAAGATGGGAGTTAAAACTCTGAGCACTAGTCTTGGAAAGCGCGCGCTCTTCGCTGCGCGAGCGCTGAAGCCAAAGTGCAATAATAAAGAAGGGCTTCGCTTCTGACTCCTCCGACAAAAAAATGTTTTTTGCCAGCCTTCTCTCCTACTCCGTGCAATCGTACGAGCACAGTGGAACATCCGGTTAAACGTGCGCTAACATGATTTACCGAAAGTACTCCTCTGTAGTCTGTTCTCTTTTGTTGCGGCCCAAACGAGACCCACGCATAGTCCGTAGTCAGCTCCCGCAACCCCGTTAAGCTCTACAGCGACTGAGAGCACTTCGTGTGGGAGCAGTCAACCGTTAAGTTTCAAGATCCAAGCGCCCCCGTCACCACTGACATAAGAGAAAGCCTTAAATGTGATGATGGGTGAGACAAGAGAGCGTTACCACGCATTTCTCTGCAATAGCGTCCGTATGATCGCGGGGCATGAAAAAAAATACCTTAAGGGTGATCAGGCGATCAAGACAATAAGAAAATGAGCTCATAGATGACAACCTTCCGAGCAGCCTTCCATTCCCGTTGCTCGATGGGGATGCTTTGCGATGGTCGCAGTGAGCGCGCTTCTAGGGAACCCGGACCCGCGCCCAACCCGTTTTGCCCCTGTTTTCTACCCCATATCCTATTTTCCACCGAATTCGGTAATGCCAAACTTGATTTGGTTTCCAATCTCGTTACGAAGTGACACAATCTTCAAAAATTCGATGCTGGCGCGTACCGAAGTCACAATTTCTGCTAAGCTGCTCATTCCAGGCGATGTGCAGGAATCGGTTCAGAAAACACCCTCTTTTTTATTATCGGAGGTGAACCCACTGTGAGTGGTCGTTTGGCAATTTTGGCGAGTCGGTAGCGATCCGTACTACAATTCCGCGCAAAAAACAAAAACAACAACGAAAAGCCCGAGCACGGAAAGGACACAAACAATGAACTGTAAAAGAAGAGGTGACACGGGCCTGTTGGCGCGTATTGCTTAAACGAAAAAAAAAAGCGCAAAATGCAGGGCCAAGGAAGGCTAGACACTCGCAGCGCTGACTGTCAACTAAAAGTTTAGTTACAATAGAGGAGTTTTATACACGTTTACTGGATAACACGTTTAAAAATGATAGAACTAGTGATTATGAATATTGATACTTAATCTCTTTTTTCCATTAAATCCAACGAAGGGCAGGTGACGCAGTCTTTTCCGTTTTGGTGTATTGCTAACGCTTCAAATATTCCTCGCGTGCGATGCTCGAGGTATCGCCTTAAAAGGACGAATAATTGTTTGAAAACCGTGTTAAAATTGAGATTACTATTTGGAAATAACATTTTTCTTGTATTTCGTCAGTACGGGCCTTTTATATCAATTTGTTAGTTTCCTTAAATGGGAAGCCGACTGAATTGTATGCAGTATATGCTCTTTATCTCAAATGAAAGGGCATCAGTTGAAACACCGTGAAGCGAAGCGTTTTTCTTGATGGACCTTAGAACGTTTGGGATGGACCTTAGAACGTTTGATCTTGATGGCAGCGCACTGACACATGGACACAAAGAAAAGAAACGACAAACCACAGCCCTGACTCACAACTGACATTTTTTATTAGAACAGACACATTTAAATACTACAACCTAAACCCATGTGACCACACATCGTACATATGTCACAATCCATCGTGTTATTTCCGAAACGTGACAGGCACGAACAAACTGTGTGGATTAAGGTGCGTGTCTTATCTTTACGCTAGAGAGCGATATAAAAATAAGAGATGCGCCTTCATCCACACAGTTCGTTCGTGCCCGTCATGTTTCGGAAATAACACGATAGATTGTTACATATGTACGATGTGTGGTCAAATGGGTTTATGTTGTAGCATTTAAATGTGTCTGTTCTAATAAAATATCAGTTGTGAGTCAGGGCTGTGGTTTGTCGTCTCTTTTCTTAGTGTACATGTGTCAGTGCGCTATACCATCAAGATGTTCCAAATTTTTCAGGTCTACCAGGCTTAAGTATGCTGCCAAAATGAATGTTAACAGCCACAACAGTAACCACAACGAATGCTAACAACCTTTAAATGTACGTGAGATAAAAAAAACAGGTATTTACAGTCTTGGACCCATTTAAAACAGGTGCAGCCTTTGCTGTTCTTTTATGCGGTTTTTGAATCGCGCGCTGAAACGGAAACGGGGCTGCTTGCATACGAATGCTAGTGTCAGGTTCAGGCACTACATGGCGCCACCTCTCAGATTTCAGAAAGTTTAGTGCTAAATGAAAATTATCTCCACCAATTTATTTAGAAATTCCTTGTCGTTACCGCAATATATAAAACACTGGCTAATTTAAATGAGTTTGAGGGCGTGAATCCCACAAAAAGTGGCTGCCTGTACCTTTACACTCACCCTTGAGTCGAATTCGCGCTTAATCGTGACTGTACTATAGGCTCCGGACAGCGCCCAGAGGGCGACACGGAGCCCGCGACACCCAGCGCCCCCTTCGGCAGATATGCGCAACGCTGGGTCGGTCCCCGCAAGCCGGTACGCTGCTGGCTCAGGGGCGCTCCTCTTTTTTGCAGCGCGGATGAAGCGTATTAGTCGCCCCTTTTGGGCTTAAAACGAACTAAGAGATTGTAAAGTAATCCTGTAGTGCATGCGAATGAAGAAGGATTTATTCGGTTGAACTCGCGTATAGGAAGGCATATAAAGGCCGCATAGGAGTGATGCCCAGAAGAGAAACGCTTGTACAGCCTGCCTGCCTGCGGGGAAAATCTTCTCAAGATCAGCATGTTGCGCTTCAAAAGAATACGTAATTTATATTGTTCAATCCACAAAACAGGAGGCTTCGTCTGCAAATATATCAGACGTTGCGGGATGTTTCCGCGCGGGGTATTCCATCCATGTGAGTACACTTCCATGCGACTGCAGAACTACTAACTGGACCACAGGGGAGTTACATATAGGTCTTTGATCCGAATGTAATGCTCCATACATGTAACAGAATGAAATTCACGTTTGTTGGGGTAAAAGTGCGGAGGTTAATAAGTGCCCACTTCGCCGAGAAACTTTTGGGCTTCCAGTTGTAGCCCAATACGCTAGTTGCATACATGTAAACACGCTTTGAAAAAAGAAACTCTTCACGAGAAAGCTATCACAAGAAATTCCTTTGGGCGGGGATTGGATGGGGGAAGGGGTAAGCAGAACATCTGGTAGGCGTATCGAAATAAATTACGGAATATTCATATTCGGGTATTTTTTTTCTATCCGCGCCAATGGGTTCGGCAGGAAACCTCTGTTAGGAAGGAATAGTAGCGCTTTTATTACCGTCAACACCTTTGCAACAAAAGTCACGGGACAAAAATTTAGTTCTCTGAGTACGCCCCTCACTGGTCCAGAGTGACCGCAATCACAATGGATGGGATAAATAAAGTTTGTCCTCCTCCTTCTACTCCCCAAACGCGAAATTTTTTTTCCTGTGTACATTTTGTTCCAACTTTTATTGCAGCACGTCCTAGCTCTATTTTTCTTTGTTTTTCAGTGGTTTAGACAACAATTTAATTGTTTCTTTTGCAAGAAGAGGCGGTGATTTTATGCTATCCAAAAGCTCGCGAAACATTTGGGAACGTTAACGCCTGTAAGCGCCCGAGCCCCATATGTGGTTATGTGTATTTAATACGGCGGTATAAGCGTATATAAACACGTGGAATATTAGATGAGGCTGAGTAGAACAGCTCGGTGATAAAACTACAATGCTATAACTGTGCTTGGGGGCCCTCTTTGTTACCAAATTTAAAGCGCACTTGCCACTTATGTGTATTGACCGCCTTCTAACCAGCCTACTAACAACCTGATCGTACACCACGGCAGCATGTAATCCGCTCGCTTAATGTGGGCCTTTCAAGTTCAGTAACCGTGCTTGGTATCTGCGAGAAAAAAAAACAGAGAAGATGAATTCGCGTGAGAATGCAAAGCATTGAACGCATGCTTCCCAGTTGTGTTAGCCTACGGCTCGGCAGCGAGGCGAGATCATTTTATCAGTGCCCCGTTTTATTTGGAAACTTCCCCCGACTATATAACATTTTGCATGACTTTGTTGCATTATGTACTACATATATGCGCAAATAACGTTATAACACACGTTTTTGCAAAGTTGCGTTGACTGGCGCTGAAGGCGGTCGGCGCGGCGGGACCGACCCAGAGTTGCGCGTGTCTGTCGTGGCTGGCGCTGCGCTCGCGCGGCAAACTTCGTTGTCCGGAGCCTATACCTCAGCGACACTAGGCCGCTAACTTCCGTCGCCTCCGTCTCTACCTCTATTGTAAACACGGCCGAAAGAAGAAACAAAGCAAGAGGGAAAGTTAATTAGGCGCCGGTCGCTCCTTCCTTAAAGCCGACCTCCCCGCGGGACGCCCCCACCCTCATCACATCCCCACTTGCGCCTCCCGCTGGTCGCTTTCCCCGCGTTGCCTACGTGCCCAGCGGAGGAGAAAGCCCTCGAGCAATGCAGCCAAGCGCGCGCTGCTGGTCTGCCAGGGGATGTCGAGGCCCCTAATTACAGCCAATTAGAGTAGTGGCGTAGGGTGCTCTCCCGCTTCGTGTGGGAGCACGTACCTTTCACTTTTATTGTACTCTCTTCGGCGGCGGAACAATAGAATGGTTTGCGGCGTTGCCCGTGCAGAATCGACGTCCGAAGTTTGTCGTGTCTGTTCTCGCATATGAAAGCGAGGCATGGTTAATTTGAGAAGCATTCAAACAGTGGCGGTCATTAGGCATAAGGTGAAACGATAAAGCACGAACAGTTAAGCCTATCTACATAACAATTGCCGAGCGTTATTCATATGACCTCCAGCACTGCTTATATAAATGCAGCGTACAATCATAGAAAAATGAAATGCGAACAGGGAAATATGAAGATGACAAGAAAAATTCAATATTACCGTTCGTGGAGGTCCAATAATGGAGCGTAATTGGTATATTTGGAAGGCCACATTTCCCAACTTTTCTACTGTAACAAGCCACGCATCAATTTGGCTTGCGTGGTAAAAAATAGCACAATATGTGTGGTGTGGTTCATATTTTCGTCATTGCGTTTCATTTGTCCATGACTGTACATATTACTCCATTGGTTTCTATACCGCCGACGTGCAGCTTGCTCCAGTTTAGATAAAAGGAGCAAATTCGAGTTTCATCTAATTTTTGGTTCATATAGGGGTTTTATTGAATGTCCGTTTAAGTTAACGTATACATTTCGCAAATAAATTTCGTTACGTGGTTTGTTTGAACACTACGCGCATTTAGTCGTCTTCATGCTCGCTTGCTATTTGCGCTTATTTTTTTTTATGCTCCGTGCTTGTTTATGCTTCCTAAAAGTAAATTTAAAATAGGTGGAGCGGTTCACTGGCCGGCGTCACGCAGAAACTAACTCGGGGATTTCGTAGTGGAGACGAACGATCAATTTTGTTCAGTCACATCGCGCGATTCTCATGAAAGCATGCCACAAAAACATGCATCCTGGGTAAAACAGGCCTCAAGTAGACGGAACGGCATTTCCAGTTACATGGGCGCAGACCTAATTGCGCTGCAATTTGCCGTTACAAGCGCAGAGAACATAACCTTCTTGATTCGTAAATGCACTTATTTTTGCTGTACTAAAGCTGCTAAAGCTCTAATCAAGTTGTCCGTATGTTAAGAAAGAGTCTCTGGCCTTTGCTAGAGGTAAATATTGCCTAACAGAGTAAATAATTATGCTTTCGCAGATTTAAAGTAGTAGCTGGTTTACAGCCAGGCCTTTTAAATTCGAAAATTGTAGTTGCTGTTTTTGAATCGCATATTCATATGAAACTGTAGCTAGTTTAATATTATAAAATGGCGATCTATGGATATGTCTTCATTGTTTATTTATTAATTTTATGCCTCGATTCTGTTAAAAATAAGTATATTTTTGAAAGCTCACCTAACGGTATTCGGTCCAGTCCGGTTCCGCTGAGATAGACGGAGATACAGACCCAAATTTTCGCGTTTAGCTGTCCCAAGAAAAAAAAATACGGCGAGTGTCAATGCGCACAGGCTTTGTGGCGGGCGACGTTCGCGAAAATTTGCAACAGTTGGTTGATGACGTCATCCCCTTCCACCCACGGCTCACCCACTTGCATTCACCCTTGGCACAACCAAGTACAGGTATTAAAACGCCTCCCAAAAATTGTACCCGAAATTTAAACAAAACTTTCATCGCCCACAAAAACAGGGATGGTACTAAATTTCGATTCGTAGAAATATAAAAGTTTTCTTGCAAAATTATTTGTTAGTGTTAATCACGCCCCCGGTGCATGCGTACGGGTTGTTGTGGGTGCGACCTGTTCAAGTTTGGGGTCGAAGTTGTGCATTGGTCACCCCTTTGCACGTAGGGGAACAGGCCGAGGGCGACTGCCCGCGTGGTGGCCGGGTGACAGACCCTTATGATGGTGTTCCCCAGAAATAACATGTAGAGCGTGACGGATCCCGTATGGCTGGATCCAAAAGTCATGCTCTCGCTGAAGAGCCAAAGGTAGACACCGTCTATGACCCTGCTTCTTGATAAAGCTAGAGGGTACTGGCAAAGAATCAGTACTCTCGAATGAAACTATACTTAACTATGACTGGAGAACGGTAACGGAAGTTGCCACTGCGCCTCATCAGCAATAAACGGTCCAGGGCGCGAGTGTATACAGTGTGTTGCCACGGTAATTGGCACACTAAACATTTTTCCTCAGTGAACCGCACTCTGTTCGCGCTAAAAACTTCACACTAAGGTCGCATGTTGGGGTCTATTATGTTTGACACCGGGAACTACGACGGTACTTACCTGTTTATCCTGAAAATAAATAAAAACGATTTTAGCCTATGGGAAAATGGCGGCGATTTGAACGTGCGAGCCCCAAAACCGGGTTTTCTGATCGTCTGTTACCTCTTTTCTAGGTGCATTTTCGGATCGTCTGCTGCACCATTTGGCTCCGTACGTGAATCCAAAACATGCGTTTCGCTCTGCAGGGGGGTCCGTCGTTCCAACATCAACTTGCGCTGGCTCGCACATACAAATCAGCCGCAATTTTCCCATAGGCGAAAATCGTTTTTATTTATTTTCAGGATAAACAGGTAAGTCCCGTCGTTGCTCCCGGTATCAAACAAAATAGACCACAAATTGCGACCTTTGTGGCAAGTTTGAGCGCGAACAGAGCGGCGGTTCGCTCAGGAAAATTTTAAATGCAGAGCATTTCAGTAACTCACGATGTCACCCGCGTTGACGTCCGTCGTATAGTCCGCACCGTCGTTTTCCGCACCCCTCCTTACACTATATAAAAAAAAAAAAAATTAAAGCCGCTCCACTCAACGTGAAAGCTGTCGTAAATGCAGAGCAGTGATTTGCCATTACGGCCTGTGGCACCGTTATCCGCTTACTGCTACTACCCATCACGCTCTTCGCCTCTCTGTCTCACTTCTCTCTTGATGAATTGAACGGAGGTTTGTACAAAGCAGTTCAATTTTCCCGCCTTCGCAGTGCTCGCGCGCCCCCTGCCTGGAACGAACAGCGCGAGCGGTTCTCGCACGTGCAGGCACCTTACTGCGCAGTCCACAACGCGTTGTTTTTGGCGGTCCCATCTCCCCGCGAGGGGGACTCGAGTAAATGCGCCGCATAGGGGGTGGGTGTATTGCGTTAACGTTTAGTGTTTGGGGGGTTGGTGGTAGTGAATGCGTTGTATCAGCAGCTTCTTGACGTAGTTTGAATGAGTCAAGGATATAAGGCGCGTTCGTAGCCCCATTCTGTGTCGGCTTTGTGGCGCAGTGGGTAGAGCACCATGTACATTGCGTTCCGCCCGCAGGGTCGAGGGATCGAAACCAGGCGCCGGTAGTTTTTTTTTTATATAGTGTAGGGGGAGGGGTGCGGACAACGACGGTGCGGACCACGACGGACGACAACGCGGGTGACATCTGAGTTACTGAAATGCTCTGCATTTAAAATACTATCCGGCGCCTGGTTTCGATCCCTCGACCCTGCGGGCGGAACGCAATGTACATGGTGCTCTACCCACTGCGCCACAAAGCCGACACAGAATGGGAGGCTACGAACGCGCCTTATATCCTTGACTCATTCAAACTACGTCAAGAAGCTGCTGATACAACGCATTCACTACCACCAATTCCCCAAACACTAAACGTTAACGCAATACACCCCACCCCCTATGCGACGCATTTACTCGAGTCCCCCTCGCGGGGAGATGGGGACCCCAAAAAACAACGCCCTTGTGGACTGCGCAGTAAGGTGCCGGCACGTGCGAGAACCGCTCGCGCTGTTCGATCCAGGCAGGGGGCGCGCGAGCACTGCGAAGGCGGGAAATTTGAACTGCTTTGTACAAACCTCCGTTCAATTTATCAAGAGAGAAGTGAGACAGGGAGGCGAAGAGCGTGATGGGTAGTAGCAGTAAGCGGATAACGGTGCCACAGGCCGTTATGGCGAATCACTGCTCCGCATTTACGACAGCTTTCACGTTGAGTGGAACGGCTTTAATTTTTTTTAAAGTGTTCCAATTATCGTAGCAATGCCCTGTACATTCCGGCTCGTCGCTTTGCCGGAGTGATACAATACTGCTGTTATTAACTTGTACCGAGTGTAGTTCTACGATAAAATGACCAGAATAGCGGAGCTGTGGTGGGAAGAAGGCGCATTCAGGCCATCAGTCGCTCAGATCTCGCATTGCGTAGGCCTAGCGCACACACGCACGGGAGAAACGAAACGCAAACCCCTCGACGTGAACGCGAGGGCGGACCGAGTGCTTCCCCACGTATAATATACACACGGGCCATCTCCGCTCTAGCACCGTGCAAACAGCCCACCGAGCATGGACGCGGTGGAAGCACGCGCGAGAACAAACAAGCGGTGCTTGGGAGGAGCACGTAGGCGAAAATTGCGATCCGCTACCATATGTGTTTAATTTAACCAACAGGCGTATACTTTAACACCCATCCCACAGGCGCCCTAATTGCGGTGAAAAATAAAAAGCACAGCATAGCTGTTACACTATGATACGAGCTAAGGGCTTTGTAAACAGCAAGCTCTTTTTTTTTTTTTTTTTTTCATTTTGTCTAGTAAGCCGACGCCAGGACGATGCGAAAAGTCAATTGTTCGAAAGCGTGCCTGAGACGTGCTTTCGCGATCTAGTTTCGGCGGCGCGTCTTTCCGTGCCTGTGTTGTCGCCGTGTTGTTCTGCAAAAGTAGGGATGAAGGTGAGGCGGGGGTAGAAGTAAACAAGCGCGTAACAAACAAACAGACAAACAAAATATGACGGAAAAACAACTAAAGAGTAAGCCATTGCTGGTACATTGCAGCTTGCAAAAAACGGAAAAAATTTCCCCCCATTTCCCCGAGGGGAAGAATTGAAAGTGCGAATGACGAGTTGAATTTGCGCGGTTCGGTAATGTTCGCGAAAAAGAGATCACACACAAACCCCACACAACTACAAAAAAAGAAAGATGCATTATTCACAGACACCCATTTTTGTTGTCGTTGTACTTGATTGCTAGAGCGGATCTCAGCTTTGAAATTTCGTGTCAGTACTCCTTTAAGCGGGTGCATTAGCCCTTCTCACGCCCCATTTCCCGGCCAACCCCCCCGTGGGGATGTGCCATGTCAGCGGCCAGGCAGCGCGCGCCCCCTCTTCCCCCGTTGCCAAGGGAAGACGAGGAGATTCCTGGCCCAAACCC